>BQNB010000489.1:66897-170547 GCA_026074375.1 Tanacetum coccineum | reverse complement strand
ATAAATGAATTGAAAGCTTAGTCCCAAGAAAAAGACACGGTCATAAAGAAGTTGAAAGAGAGAATTAAATCTCTAAGTGAAAAAATGGATAAGGATAAGATTAAAAAGGACTTAGAAGAGATTGAAACAATAAATATCAAATTGGATCATAGGGTGTCAAAGCTTATTGCTGAGAATGAGCATTTGAAACAGACCTATAAGCAACTTTATGACTCGATTAAACCAGCACGTATTTGATCAAAAGAACAATGTGCTGATTTAATTAATGAAGTCAATCTAAAGTCTGTAGAAATCTCTGATTTAAATGCTAGTCTTCAAGAAAAAGTTTTGGTAATTACAGCTCTCAAGGATGATTTAAGGAAACTCAAAGGAAAAAACTCTAGTTGATAATGATGTTACAAAACACCCTAGTGATCCAGAGAAGCCTCAGATTAATATGGAACCAATAACCCCTAAATTGTTGAATAAACAGACAGCTCACTCTGCCTATATTAAGCACACTCAGAAAGAAGTTGCAGTTCTTAAGGATCTAGTTGATCATATTAAAGAAAATTATCCCCTAGATCAAGCCTTAGAATCTGCCTGTAGGTATACTAAACTAATTCAGGAGTTGCTTACAAAAATCAGTAAAACCTTCCCTAGTATCAACATTTCAGGTAAAAAATTAGTGTTGTGACCCCAAAGAACAAGGACAAAAGAGTTAGATTCATTGAGCCCATCACATCTTCAGGAAACACAAACACAAAAACCTCTTCTTCATCGAACTTAGTTTCTAACAAACCTATGTTGTCTTCTACAGGAGTAAAACCATCTACTGGTGCTAGCAGATCACAGCCTTCAGACAATACAAAGAAAGATAAGATTCAGCAAACACCAAGTAATACTCAGATGAATAAAGTAGAAGCCCACCCTAGGAAAGTTAAATCTAGTTTGAAAAATAAAGATTATGTTGTTGAACCTAAAGGAACTGCTCATGTGCAGCATTCCAAGCTTAATGTGAATTCTGAACTTAAATGTGTTAAATGTAATGGTTGCATGCTTTCTGATAATCATGATTTGTGTGTTCTTGATTTTATCAATAATGTGAATGCTCGTGCTAAATAAAAAAATCTGTTAAGAAAAGTTCAAAGAGAAAAGTTTGGAAAGCAACAGGAAAGTGTTTACAAATATTGGATATATCTGGAGACCTACTGGTCGGACCTTCACTATAGTAGGAAATGTGTGCCCTTTAACTAGGATTACCACAACTACTAAAGTGCCCCTTAGGAAACTGACTGCTCTAGATAATGAAACATCTAAACCTTTCGTAACATTGGTTTACTCATGAAAACCTAGGAAATCTAAAACTAATGTTCCTGTTAGCAAATCTAAGGTTCTTAAATCTGTATCTACTAACAAAAAGGAACCCAGTCAATCTTAGGGATCTATAGTTTCCGATGTTCCATCTTCCTCTCTTGATGAATGCAGGTCGTTTAATTTGTTCTCTGGTATTTGGTGTAACACCTCCAAATTGGGTCGCAGCGGAATAAGGGTCCGGAGCGTGTTACTTCTCAGATCAATAACACAAGATAATATAAAGAACGACAAAAGTCGTTTAAAATTGTGATACATTGGAATTTTAATAAAGTATGTGTTACAAAAGCCGCGAAAGCTTTACTTGTTTTACTTTGTTAATTATTACAAAGATTTCCATCCCATAACAGATATACAAAATGAAATGCGACTAAATCTTATATGCATGACTATTCAAAATAATAACCACCAATGTATCATTCGGCACCTCGTGCCTTAATGACCTCCTGAAAAACATGAATTTAAAAAAAACGTCAACAAAAAGTTGGTGAAATTCATAGGTTTATGTAAAAGTATAAGCATGGACCGCAAGACTATTCCCCGTGATAATGCCAACAGATCAGACATCACAAAATGTAATTACGTTTGCCTAAGCTCATGACACCGAAGCTTGACATAATTGAATACAATATATAAAAATTGCCTAACATTTGCCCGTAGATAGATTCAAAGACCCAAACATATCATTATCCAGACATGATAATAACCGTTCGTTTTTCCAGTAATAGCTAGTATCCGAACAGGGATTCAATCTAAATAGATCTATCTATAATCATTCGCGCTCACATTCAGTAATTAACAGTTCATGAATCATGCATAGGAGTTAATCGCTACTTGAGGCAAACACGTAATTATGATAAAATGACACTTGCGTCCAATTGTCAAACATGCATATGTTTCTCACCTCAAAACTTGTAAATAATAATGGAAAAACATGGGGCTGATGCACCACCTGAGTGCGTAAACTGATAACAAAATATCTAATTAAAACGCGTTCACGCTAACCCCCGAATGCAACCTAGTTAATATAGGGTGATTAAGCACCACGTAACGTTGTCTAAATCAATAACTATTATAGATCCTAATAATATATCATCGTACTATCGTTCGGGCTATCATAATTTAAGAGGTCATGACATGACGTACGAGGAGTTAGGACACTTTAAATCGTAAATCCAACAACTCGTCAATACGCCATCCGAAGAAGCCTCATTATGAAATTCCCTAGTAATATAGCACTTTGATAACTAATAACATATATATTTATATATAGCTATATCACCATCTAATCGTTTAAGTGAAATCGTAATTATAAAGTAAAAACGTTTATAATTACGCCTTTAGCAAAAATGACATAACTTTGTCGTTTTAAGCCCGTTTCTCGCGTTTCTTACGCCCACGCTTTCGTATTAAGACGAGTGATCATAAAATCACATTTTTAGGTTTTTGAGATTCTGTGATGAATAGTGTTTTACTGTTCATAACAGCTATAAAATCGTTTTTATACTTTTAATTAACGTAAAACCCGTTTTAGTCGTATCTTATTCGTTATAGCTCCGTTTTTAGCGATTCTTTCGAACACGTTCTCGTAATTGAAAGTTTTATCATATTATTGATGTTTACAAAGTATAAGTTTCTGCCATGAATAGTAACTTTTTATAAAATTTGTTTTATAAAGTATTTAGCGTCGTAAACTCGTAACTAGTGTATCTTCTTCGTTATTAATCCGTTTTTCGAGTTTCTTATCATTTTGGAATCCTTATGAGATGTACTATCTTTATAAAACATAATATGGCTGCTTCCAAAATCGAACCAAAACAGAAAGTTTGAGGTTTTGTGATTTAGACATGTTTTAAGCTTGATTTTTGTACCATTAAGCTTCAACACCTTATTACAACTACTTCACAACATTTCTATCTTATGTTTTACATATATAAAGTCCATTAGATCATACTTTACTCAAGTGTGTTCAAGATAACAAGTTTAACTACCATTTTCACTTGTAACTCATAAGTTAACATTAGAAACCCTAATTTGTACATATACATGTTTATACTTAAACAACATGTTAAAACACTTATACATCCCTTTTAACATCATATTAGCATCCATGTGACATGTAAATAAGTTCATAAAACATTAATCATAAGTAAATATCCATTTTACATATTCAAAAGTACCCTAAATGGATAAAATATTAGTTATGAAATGAGTAAGCCTAATATATAACCTTGTGTGGATGAGTAGAGAAAAGAAAACCAATCACACCCTTGTGATTTAAACTCTTGGTTTGAAAATATAGGATGAAAACCCTAATTTTCCCAAGAAACCCTTTTCTTCCTTTTCTTGATTCCTTCCTTGCAAATGGTTAACCAAGCCTTGAATCCTTCTTAGAATACCTTAAATATGATGTGTGTATGCTTGTATAATGATAGAAAATCAAGCTATGGATTTGGTTTTGATAAGGTTTTGAGCCGTGGGTTTAGAAGAGAGACAAGGAGGAGTTTTGTGATTTTTCTTGTAATGAAATGAAGTGTATGAGTCCCTAGCTCTCATATGCATGCATATATATACTACTTGATTACTGGCTGCTAAGGCTCTTTTATGACCAAAGCAAGGACTTCATGGAAGGTTCCTGGGGAAATGTGGTCAGTGCTTACAAAGTGTAAAGATTGGTTCCCTAGGAAAATATCTATCCTTGATATTTAGGGCAAAATTCATGCACTTAGATATTTCTTTGGTCCTATCCCTAAAAATTCGGCCACATACATATATATAAGATGATATTTTGATTATTTTGAGTATTGGGTATAATCGTGGGTATTTGTTTAAGCGTAGTTAGGTTTTGGTGCTTCCGGAAATGCCGAAACGTATTGTATACGAAAGTAAGGCATTTTAGTAACCATAAAAATTAAGAGGAACATAGTTGATAATTATCCTCATAATAATCATTTATCACTTGCGGGATGAAAAACGTTTATCGTTTATGCCCGTTTACATTGAATGATCTATTTTTAGTTTACGTGATTTAGTTAACGATTACGATTTAGAGCAAACGCGGTTAAACCCTAAAAGATAAAAATTATGAATTTACGTGAGTGTGACCAATGACCTTAAATCACGAGTGTGATATTAAGTGGCTCGACCTAAGCCTAGATAAAGCTCAAACAACTACTAATCCCCACGCAGAGGCCCCAAAACACCTAGATGCGGGTCATTGTAACGCAAAGGTTTTACAACTCTCAGGCATGAGTTACCCTAACGTTGCAGTTTGTAGTAAGGGCTCTGTTCGGGGGTTGTTATCGTTCTATAGGAGAATAGGTTAGGAAGGTTCGAACAAAATATAATAGAGGTCTAACGGTTATCTATAGAGAAGTTTTTTTTTTATCTTTTTTAGTTTTATTGAACACAACGGTAAAATTTATGGTTTTTTTTAGAGTTTGGTTTGGTTATTAACTAAATTAAACTTATAATTAAATCTAAACAATCTTTGGTGAAATCTTATATAGTAACGGAATGTATTTACTTAGTCATTGCACTACTCCCAGTTTGCTTCTCTAATCCCTATGGTTTGTCACACTTGTGATGATCTGTTGTAGTATTTCCTAGGTTATGCTACAGATTACTCGACTCCGCCGTTCTATGTAATATTTTCGTTAAGGCAACGCACTGGTAAGGTTTATGAAGATATTACAAGGCCCTAAGGTACATTACATGCATTAAACACTTTGAGGGTTCAACATATTAGGGGTAGGTAGTTTGAGAATGTTACGATGGTATATTTTCTACTACTCATGTTTTCCTAGATGTTCTATATTAATTTAATATTTCTTATGGCTAGGTTTTCAAAGGCCTAACATGCACATCCTATCTCAAGAAGCTATAATAAACGGTTCTAACAACTAGTTTCATGCATTTCATAAGTTAATAATAATGTATTTAGCCTTCCTAGGCATATTAAAGAAACCGCGAAGAACAAGTATTAATCACGCAATACATAGAATATTAAATGATAAAAGATAGTAAGATGTCACTTCATTGAAACTTAGGTGTCAAGGTTCTACAATAGGATTGATACCATAAAAACGCACCTATAAAAGCTGCTACAACTAGTCTTAATAATATCAGGGTTCATATCCCAAAAAAAAGTTTGCACACTAAAACCCTAAAAAACTCAGTCTGTATATATAGGAAATAGGCCGCGACGGCGTCGTAGATTTTCTAACGCCTTTTCTTCGCCAAATCTTTTAGGGCTTCTTTTGAGGCGGTTACGTTCTGATGTCGTCTTGAATTTTCTGACGCCGTCTCTTGTATGATCTGATGGCGTCGCTGGGAAATTGCGACGCCGTCTCTAGGCTCTGTGAGCAATTCTTGAAACCACTTCGGTGGAGTTGTAATCTTGTCCGTTTCTTCTCCAAATGAGCCCAAGTCAGTGTTATATCTCCAAAACACAATCCAAGTTCTAAAAAACTTAAAAAAGGTACAATGATTTAATATCATATTGTGGGCATATGGTGCACGATTTAGGGGGTTAAGATGACCCTGAAAAAAGTGTATAAAATGAAACCTCATCAAATTCTATGTGTGTTGTAGTCACGTTGGTATGCAGACGCGTTTACAACTGATGACATCAAATAACGTCACTTTTATAGCATCATTTATCCCATTTTTCTTATCCATTTTGTATAATTATTGCATGAATTCGTATTTAATTGCTTAAAGTTGTTATTTGCAGTAATTATGGGACGTAATTGGTGGAAACTTGTGCCTAAAAGGCACACATTTTGCGAGCTAAACAAAGACAGTCGCAAGATACAATTCTGACAACTATACGCCGTTTCACATCAAGGAAGATTACAGCGTATCTGTGCATGCACTTCACAAGAAACCACAAAGAAGTAAAGAGCAATACGCCATATCCAGAAAACACTATACACCATATTGAAGGTTATTTGAAGATTCTAGAAGATATTAAACGTGGTCCGTACTCCAAGAACCCCAATATGCCGTATTGACCTCAACCAATACGGCGTATCAAATAATTTCTAGACACACTATAAATACAAATCCCTAAAACATCAGTTTAGGGTGTGCTTGACATATTTTTTATACACCTAACCACAAAAGTCGATTTTCAAAAGGCAAGAAAGCAAAGAAGGTCAAGTAACGTGCTTAATTTCATAAGAAACACCTTGTAATCATTTGTACTCTAATATATCGTTTGTTTTTGGTATCTTCACTTTAATTGGTTAGTTTACCTTGGTTGATTCGATTATTATTCTTTTGTGTAAGCATTAATCAGGTTTATGGGCTTATATCCTTTAGGTTTTAGCGATGTTTATGGAAGATTATTGTTTGGTTTGTTTTATCTCAGATTGCTTAATGTATCGTTGATTATGTTTATCAATTTGACTTGTTTACGTGCTTAAGTATGAACCTATCATTCAACTAGATCTAGGAATGCTAAATATCGAGCTAGCTAGATGCCGGGATAGCTCTCCATATCTCACACATTTACATATCTAAATCATAGGGTCACAAATAATTACATGTCCTTGCCATCTGGTGTATGTGACAAGTTTCGTTGGAATAGCAGATGACTAGGACTCAAAAATGACGTTTTGATTCCTTGGTAAGAATTGGATTGTGACTACTTAGTATATAAAAGAGCCGTTAGGCAGTTAAGTTTGTAAAGTTTTAGTTGAGCTAGGGTTTTAATAACGATCACTTATTAAATCTCCTAAGATTGATTATAATCAACAAAAAGTTTTTTTATGCGGATGTGTTTAATTGTGACAGATATTAGAGTTGTTCTAGGTTTAGTAGATGTACCGTCCTAAGTCTAGAAATGTTTTTCCCCTCGAAAATAAGTCTCATTGCAATATAAACAAACCATAATTTTAATCAGATTATCATGGTTAATCAGTTTCCTTAAAATTGGCAGTGACCGCTCTTCTCTCTTTTGATTATCTGCTTGGGTTGTTCGTGTTATGTGTCTAATTTGGGTTTAATTTCACCACCATACAAACCAGTGCTAGTCTATCAGACTAAACACCCCCCTCCTTACGTTAGAATTAGTTTGTAGCATAGGTTTTTCTAATAGATTATATAGATTAAGACTAACATAGACAACTAAAATACTGATAAACTTAGTAATTAACGCTCTCGCTCTTAGTGATTGACACCCTACTTGTTAGAAATACAAAAAGTATCGGTCACTACCAATATAATTAGTCGTAGCTCATAGATTAATCAAATGTAATATTAGAAAGCTAACCGGGACAAAGACACATGGAAAGCCCATAAGCAAAGCCCATGTCCGGTTACATATGATGTATAATTTCCCTCTCATAACATGGACGAGGGGTTGTTGTTTGTTCATTGCACATAATCTATCTTCTGTCTTTCTTACGTTCTCTCGTCTAGTACCTTCCCTCCCCATCTACTTTCTCTCTCTCTAGAATTTCTTCATAGTTATTTGGTGTTATAGATTGCTAGCATATTCTACATTTGGTATCAAGAGCCATAGAGTGATTGGTCTAGTTTTTGTGGTTGTTCTTCTTTGTTTCGTTTTTTTACTCAAACTGTACCTTTCTTCTTATTTTCTTTGTTCTTCGAAGCTTTTGTGTACACTAAAGGATCATTTACCTTGGTAAATCTGATCTAGTATCTTTATGATATAGGTGTACATGCTTTGAATCAAGAAAAACATTATCTTTGTGCATTTTTGTGTGTGAAAAGCTTTTAGAAAAGTACAATTCTCGATTTCAAAATTTTTGGTCTTTAAAACATAAAGTTGGCATTTTAAAGGTACCTACTAGCTAAGAACACAGGTTGTACAAAAAATTTTGGGAAAAAAAAATCAAAAGTGTTTTGTCTGTGGCATTTAAAGAATTTGAAGTTTCGTCAATTGAAGGCGATATTAAACAATTTCTTGTAGTAGGCGATTTTGCAAATTGCAATGTGAAGGAGAATTAAAAATCTTTAGTACTAAAGGAATTAGAATTCTTAGTCACAATGAGATATTAGTGCAATCTTAGTTCATAGCGAACTTGCAATCTGTCAGTACAAGCGTGTACTTATCAATTCTCTTACAAGGGAATCATTAACAACATTCCCGTTGAGGCGAATTACAAGTTTCCTTTGAAAGGCGAATTAACAATTTCCTTTGTAAGGCGATTTAACAAGCATTCAGTACAAGGCGATTTATCAACCTTCAGTGCAAGGAGAATTAACAGTTTTCTTCTACAAGGCGATTTAACAAATTTTCAAGCGTAAGGCGATTTTAGCAAATTTTCTTTGGAAGGCGATTTATCAATTTCCCTTTACACGACGATTTAACAACTTTTAATAGGTAAAATTTAATCACTTGAACTCCCAATTCAAAACTAAATTTGCTAAATAAATTACTTTCGGTTTATCTCTTTGATTGTAAATCTGTGTAACATTTTTCAATGTCTTTCCGGTTTTTTCATAGAGTTGTAAAATCCTGTGTAGTTTCATAGACTTACGACACTCAAGATAACGCACTAAAAAACACAATTATTTTATGTCATTGTTTGATCTCAAGTAATCTAAACATCATCAAATCAACATGGTTTTCAGTTATTTCCACTTGGACAAAAGATATATCCTTGCTGGTGGATTTGTTACTCTGACGATGCTGAAAATCGTTCCTACCTATGTTAGTCAAGGACTTGTATGATTGTTGGACAAGTCGAATGTGAACTTTCATGAAAAATAGAGAGCACGAAGAATTGATACTTGAATCAGTGAAAAGGGTCAACATTTGGCCTACTGTGAAGGAGAATGGAGTGACCAGAACTTAAATTAAAATATGCTAAATTATCTGCTACTGAGAAAATTAAGGCTGATTGTGCTATGAAAGCTTACAATATCATTCATTCAAGTTCTATCCAGCTGATATCTATTCACTGTGATAATCATCCAGAGTTGCCTAAAGATTTATGTGAGAGAAGTTCTATTTACTGATGCAAGGTACTCTTAATTAAGCAAATGATTGGATGAGAGGTAAGTCTATATGTTGCATTTGATAAGTTTACCTACATTAAGGGGAAAACACTTACAAAGTATTACTTGAAGATTCACTCAGCTAATTAATGATATTGAACATCTTCGGTGGGGGGAATGAAAATCAAGCATTTTCAAGTTTTAATAAAAATTCAATGTTCTTAAACTGTCTTTTCCTCGGAATGAGAAATTTCGTGATTGATGTCATGTATTGGAAAGATTTGCAAAACTACCAACTTTGATCAGCCTTCATGCATAGCTTTACAACACGATACGCCCTGCCAGGTAGTCAATTCTTCTTCGTGAACTGCTAAATCAGGATTCATAGCTTTTGTTTAAATCAGCAGATGTCACACCTCACTTCAATACTTATCAGTCTTCATACATACAATCCTCTAGCTTCAACAACAGTTTCCACAATCTCAATATGGATCATTTCATCCCAGTCAACATTATTCATCTTCTTATCAATCCCAAAAATCAATTCAATCATTCATAGTGCAATCATTCTATTCCACTATCCGTCTCAAAAATGAATCAATCAAACCTTATCTGTTCCACAAATTGCTTATCAATCACCTCAAGTTTCAACACAGCATATGACTGAGTCACCTCTTATGGACTCAGGTCTAGCTATTCTGGTATTCTCTCCAGGTGATGTTCCAATTGCTTATCTCAACAAAGCAATGGATTTTCTAACAACTATAGCTTCCTCAAGGTTCCCCTCAACCAATAATCAACTCAAAACTTCCTCGAATCCAAGAAACCAAGCCATTATTCAAGATGGTACGGTCATAGTACAACAAGTACAGAGGAGACAAGGTCAAAGTTATTTGGTTGGTTATATGAGTTAATGCTACTAGCTTAGTGGAACAACGCAAGGCGGACAGGCCAAGGGTTGTAATTGTACAACTATAAAGGTGAGGGACATATGGCTTAGATTATGCATCAACCTAGTCGGGACCAAGGAATGCAGCATAGTATAAGGAGAAAGCAATGTTAGATGAAGCTCATGAAGCTCGACAAATTTTAGATGAAGAGCAACTCACATTTCTTGCAGATCCAGGGGGTCCAAACATGGTCAAGTGTTCAGACAAAATCATTCCAATACAATGATTCTTTTAGACTAAGGTTCTTGATACTTATGATTCTGACTGTCATGATATCTTGAATGCTCAAGAGGTTCTCATGGCCAACATTTCTAACTATGGTTTTGACACTATCTCAGAGGTATCCCATTCTGAAACCAATCTTAATGATATGGAAAATCAAAGTGTGCTTGCAATACATGATTTTGAACAATCACCAGTTGTGGATTTTACAGATAATAAGATTACATGGTTAATAGCAATATCATTTAACGTCACTCTCCACCATATTTGCAAGAAACAAACAGACAATGTTCAAAGAGGGGGGGGGGGACACCACCCCACCCCCACCTTGGGAGGGGGGGGGGGGGGCTAACTAATTTACAGGCATAACAAGATTCAATGTATTATTATGATAGAACAAATGTCTAGAAACAAAGATTAATCAGTGTATATAATTAGAAAAAGGCTACGTAAGGAAACTTAATAATGAATTCAGTACGCTAAGCTAGTGAGATATAAAGATCGGTATAACTTTTTGAACAACGTCTAATATTATATTTAAGCAGTCATGAAAACATGATTGATTCTCCAAATTGGATGATATGATTATGGAGTAAGATTGCAACTGATAAGAGCAAGTATGATACTACACTTGAGCTATAATCTTTAAAACAAATCAAAGAAAGGAAAGTTTATTGCAAAACATTCACTGTTTTCAAAGTGAATCAAAGAAACAGGAAGAAAATTATATGGAAAAACGAAATTGGATTGGAAAGAAGATAAAGGAACTTGATAATATTATTTTTAAAGTGGGTTAATCTGCTCAAATGGTTCACATGTTAACTAAGCCACAAGCCTTCTATGATAATATACACAAACAAGCTCTAGGTTATCAAAATCCGTTTCACCTTAAGAAAGCTCAACGGATTAAACCAACCTTGTATGATGGTATTGTTATGTCTGATAAACATGTTGATATGCCTGTGATTGACGATGAGGAAACATTGATTTTGGAAGACAAGAGTCGATCAAAAATGTCTAAAAAAGCAAAGGATCCAGAGGTTATTAATAAAAACATTTCTCATAAACCTATTGATTATGAAAAGTTAATAGACTAACTGAAGATTTTAGGAAACATTTTACTTCACAACAAGAATTGTCGGTTGAACAAGCTTTCTGGTTGCGTATGTCCGATCCTACCAGTAAATCTTCTGATGCATTACCTGTCAAAATTGAAGCTCCTAAGGAACTTCCTAAGATAAGCTTGGTGAATGAAAGCCTTAAAAAGATTAACTTCCACCTTGCCAAGTTTGACAATGTGGTGAAGATAAGGACTACACCTAATGCTCATACGAAAGGTGAACGGGGGTTTAAACATACTAAAGCTGTGTTTAACAATGAAATTATTCCATTTCTAAAATCTTTAAAAGACATCTTCAATGTGTTTGATAGAGATCTTCTAAATAAAATCATAGAAGTAAAGATAATTTTTGACCAAATGGACGTTGTTGTTCAACAGACTTTAGTCGACAATGTTTGGAAATTGCTAAAAAAGAATTACTTTTAGAAAATGATCGACTCTTACAACAAATCATGTCTCAAGATGTTTTTTAGTTGTAATGAATTCTATGTTGTTGATTGCTAAAAATGTGAATATGGATGGAAATAGAAAAGAATCTTGTAATCTTGAGGCCGAGCTTTTGAAATCACAAAATGTGTTTAATGATCTTTTGAAAAGTTACTCAAAACTTGAAAAACATTGTATTTCTCTTGAATTGTCAATACAACTTAATCAAGAAATTTTTCAAAAAGATGACTCTTGTAATAATCAAAATGCTCTTGAAATTCTAGCATTTTTTGAAAATAATAATTTGAAAGATCAGCTTCAAGACAAAGACAGTACCATTTGTAAGTTGAAGGATATGATAAAATCATTGAGAGAAAAGTCCAAGGAAGAGAATGTCAATTAAGATTACTGTGATATAGAGACCAAAAATGTGGAACTGGAGAATAGTATGGCAAAATTACTTTTGGAAAACGAGCATCTTTGTAATGAAATTAATCATGTTAAACAGGTTTTTAAAGAGCAGTTTGACTCGTTAAAAAGACACGTGTTCGTTCTAAAGAATAGAGTGACTCATTAATTGATAAACTGAACTTAAAATCTGCAGAGAATAAGGATTTAAAAGCTCAACTTCAAGATAAGGTTTTTGTAATAACGTCATTGAAAAACGATTTATGAAAAGAAAAAGGGAAAGAAATTGTTGATATTGCTACACAAATACCATCTACCAACACTATTGTTCCAGGAATGTTCAAGCTTGATTTAGAACCTTTAGCCCCTAGGTTATTGCAAAATAGAGAAGCTCACTTAGAATACCTTAAGTACACTCATGAACAAGCTGATATTCTTCCAAGAATAGTCAAACAGGCTAAAGCTAAACAACCTTTAGATAAAGAGTTAGACTTTTCCTGTAAGCATGCCCAACGAATTCAAGAGTTACTAGTATATATTCGAGATACATGCCCTAATGTGAACAAACTTAGTGCGAAAAAGGTTGCTGCCACACCTAAAAACAATATCAAGAAAGTTAGGTTTGCTAAACCTCTCACATCCTCAAGCAATATTAAATTAGTAGTAGATCATCAAAAACTATTCAGATTTCTAACCTCACCTGTGTTGTCTTTTACAGGATTGAAGTGTTCTACTAGTAAGTGCAAATCAAAGCCTACTGGCAATAAAAGGAATGATAGGATCTCGCAAACACCAAGTAGGAACATCAAGAATAAAGTAGAAGCCAAACCTAGGAAAGTTAATAAAAAGAATTATGTTGTTAATCCAGTTCATGATGTTGATGTTAAGCATTTAGTGTTAAATACGAATTCTGGACCTATTTATGCTACTTGTAAGAAATCTTTGTTTGATGATGTTCATGATATGCATCTTCTTGATTTTGTGAAAAATGTAAATATCCGTGCTAAATCTGCTAAGAAACATAAAAAACAAAATATTTGGAAACCTACGGGTCAGGTATTCACTGAAGTAGGACTTAAGTGGAAACCAACAAGCAAAACTTTCCCTATAGTTGGTAATTCGTCCCCTTTAACTAGGATCACATCAGCTAACGTAGTGCCTCATAAGAACACCACTTCCCACTCAGTTGAAACACAAAAAAAACCAGAGCTTATAGGCTATAGCAGAAACCCAAAATGTTAAAAAACTGTTTTGGTTCTAGTAATAAAGTAAGATATGTAGGAATCTATGAATGCTAACCACTCTGAAACCTAATCATACTTGGGATCCAATGCTACAGATATTCCATCGTCTTCTTTTCTTGTCGTGATAAGTTATCCAGATTGTTCTCTGGTATCTAGACTCCGGATGTTCAAAACACATGACAGGGAATCGTTCTCAGCATCTATCTACCTTTGTTAATAAATTTGTTGGGTTCTGTTAGATTCGTGAACGACCATATTGCAAGAATTATTGTGGGGTTATGAGTGTGACTATCAGCTAGGAACGGTGACTATCTTAACGGTTTTTTACTACGTCGAGGGGCTTGGACATAACTTGTTTTATGTTGGTTAATTTTGCGACGGGGATCTTGAAGTCGCATTTCAGGAAAACACTTGCTTTATTTGTAAATTTAGTAAGGTGTCTGAATCTAACTTGTCGGATCCTGGACATTTAAAATTTGTACATAATTTCTCTGTGACCGCTTAAAAAAATCTTCATTAGGTCTGTCTATCTATAACGTCAAAGACTAAGAGCTGGTTATGGCACCGTCGGTTATCACATCTCAACTTCGGTACTATTAACAAGCTAGCTAAAGATGGTCTTGCATGAGGTATTCCAAGATTTAAATTTTAGAAAGATCATTTGTGTTCGCATTGTGCGTTTAGGAATAAAGCAAGAATCCTCCATTACCCAAAGCTAAGACACTACCGAGAGAAGCTGAGAAACTATATCTTTTGCATATGGATTTGTGTTTCCCAATGCGTGTGGTGAGTATTAACGAGAAAAGGTATATCTTAGTGATTGTTGACGATTACTCAAGATTTACTTGGGTCAGATTTTTTAGTTCAAAAGATGAAGCTCCTGAGGCCATCATTAAATGCATCAAAAATATTCAAGTTCGTTTTAATGCCACTGTCCGTAATGTTCGAACAGATAAAGGAACCGAATTTTTCAATCAGACACTTCGTGAATTTTATGAAAATGTTGGCATCTCGCATCAAACATCTGTTGCCCGCACTCCTCAGCAGAACGACATTGTCAAAAGGCGAAACCGAACTCTTGTAGAAGTTTCTTGTACAATGTTAATATTTTCAAAAGTTCCATTATTTCTATGGGCCGAAGCAATCAATACAGTCTGTTACACCTAAAACCGTTCATTAATCCGCCTTCGATACAACAAAACTCCATATAAGCTTATGCAAGATAAGAAACCGGATTTATCATTCTTTCATGTCTTTGGTGCACTATGTTATCCTACCAATGACAATGACGACCTGTGTAAATTTGTAACACCCCCAAATTGGGTCACAACGGAATATGGGTTGGGGGTGAAACTTCATAGATCAATAACACAAGATATATATTTAAAATTATTAAACTAAATTCATGTGAAATTTGATGAGCTAACAACAATGGCTTCTAAACAATTCAGTTCAGGACCCGGGCTTCATTCTATGACTTCTGCAACATCCAGTTCAGGACTTATTCAAAACCCTCTTCCTCAGCAACCTTGTATTCCACCACCTAGAGATGATTGGGATCGCTTGTTTCAACCTATGTTCGATGAATACTTCACTCCTCCATCCATTGCTGTTTCTCCATGTTAAGAACCTGCTGCTCTGAGAGCTGTAGTTTTAGCTGATTCTCTTGTGTGAATTTCCATTGACCAGGATGCTCCTTCAACAAGTTTTCCATCAACACAAGAACAAGAACATTTTCTAACCATTTCTCAAGGTTTTGAAGAATCCCTAAAAACACTAACTTTTCGAGATGATCCACTTCATGAATCTCTTCATGAGGAATTAACTTCTCAAGGATCATCATCGGAATGTAGACAAATCCATACTCCATTTGAACACCTTGGTAAATGGACTAAGGATCATCCTATAGAAAATGTAATCGGCAACTTCTCGCTTTATCTCTACAAGAAAGCAACTCTAAACTGACGCCATGTGGTGTTATTTTGATGCCTTCCTAACTTCTGTAGAACCAAATAACTTCAAACAAGCAATGAATCCGAACCATCATGATCGATTCAATGCAGAAGAAATTCATGAATTTGAAAGGCTACAAGTTTAGGAATTGGTGCCGTGTTTAGATAAAGTGTTATTAATCAAACTAAAATGGATTTATAAAGTCAAGAAGAAGACGAATTTGGCAGGGTACTAAAGAATAAGGCTAGACTAGTTGCTCAAGGATTCAGGCAAGAAGAGGGAATCGATTTCGAGGAATCATTTGCACCGGTTGCTAGAATAGAGGCCATCCGTATCTTCGTAGCAAATGTCGCTCATAAGAATATGACGATCTACCAAATGGACGTCAAAACGGCTTTCTTAAATGGCGAGCTCAAAGAAGAGGTCTACGTTTCTCAACCAGAAGGATTTGTTGATCAGGACAACCCATCGCATGTGTACAAGCTAAAAAAGGCCCTCTACAGTCTCAAACAAGCACCACGTGCATGGTACGACATGCTGTCAAGCTTCCTAATTCACAACATTTCTTTCAAAGGTACAGTTGATTCAACAATCTTTACACGTACAAGTGGATATGACTTAGTTACTAGTACACAATTTATGTTGTGTTCGGTATAATATTTGCATTCCACCTAATACTGCAATGTGTATGAGTTTAGTTTGCTTAATCAGATGACCACTAGTTCAGATTGTCAATTATGGGGCTATGTGTCTTTCTTTTTAGGATTACCATATTTCTTAAAGTCCAGAGGCATCTTTATAAACAATCTAAATATGCTTATGAAAATTGTTAAAAAATATAGTTTGCTTACTACTGATTCTGTCGACACACCCTTGGTAGAAAAAAGTAAACTGGATGAAGATCTACAGGGGAAACAAGTTGATGCTACACTTTACCGTGGCATGATTGGATCCCTTATGTATCTTACATCCAGTAGACCTGACCTCATTCTTTGCTAGTATCTTATGTGCTCTCGGTAATCAGAATAGGCCTACCTGAAAAGCACTTAAAAAGTGGTGGAAACGGATCTTTCGATACCTTAAGGGAACCATTAACATGGGTCTCTCATACTCGAAGGATACTGGTATGTCTCTAACAGCATATGCAGATGCAGACCACGCGGGGTGTCAGGACACTAGACGTAGTACATCAGAAAGCGCTCAGTTCTTAGGTGACAAACTTGTTAGCTTGTCGTCCAAGAAGCAAAAGTGCACTGCAATACTAAAGTATCAGAGGCTAATTATATTGTCTTATTCTAGGTGTTGTCGCTCTAAATCATATGGAATGCTTGCGTTCACAGCTAACAGAATATGCTTTCAATTCAATAAAATTCCACTGTAACTAGGACATCAAGATATAGTGCGATTGCTACTATGTTGCAACAATGTTCAAAACCACTCTCGAGCAAGCAATCGATGATCGCTACCAATTTTATAAAGGAGCAAATGGAGAATGGAAATCGTGGGAGCTATACTTTGTACCGGACTGAATATCCAAACAGACTGACATCTTCACTAAACTTTGCCTATGGGAAAGATTTAACTTTTTGATCGAAAAGCTTGGTATGAGAAGCATGTCTCCGGAAATGTCAAAACGTCTGGCAGAGGAAACGGACGAGTGATGGTGGTAACTCATATCCTGTATTATATGTACATAAGAAAATATAAAAACTCAAAAATATTTTTCTTTTATATATAAATTTTTTTAAAAAAATAAAATAAAAAAAATAAAAAATCAGAAAAATATAAAAATATGTATCTCTGGCATGTCTTCTGAAAATCGATAACATTTACGGCCTTAGAAATGTCATTTAATAATGATACGAGGCTGTAAATGAAGTTCGAGCAGAAGTTCAAAAGCTTTCAAAACATGCCAAAAATGGCTTGCTATTATTTCAGATAGCAACCCGGTCATCATCTTAAAGGCAAGTATTTCAAAAAGAAAACTTGACCTCTCAACGGGAATTTATTCTCAGGCATGGTCTACTTTCTGACCATGCAAAGGCTTGTGATTACTTTGCATCATAACCCGTGCTTCCTATATTCCATAAGTGTACGTGTCAGTGCGCTTATGTGTCTAAATAAGAGAAATCTTATTTCTTGGGTGTTGATTTTCAAAAACAAGATAATCATCTTCAAGAATTCATCAGAAAAATCATTTTCAAAAGACGTTTGACCACTCAAACAACGACTACAGCTCTTTAAATAGAAAACGGGTCATTGTTTGAGGGGGAGAAAATGTCAAATATCTTCTTCATAATTAATCATGTGATAATAGGAAACGGTTTTAAACATGAAATGGTGAATAATTATAGGGGAGTTAATTAATTTTAACTCAATCGGGCTTTATTTGTTATGTGTTTAATTCTTTAAGGGTAGTACTACAAAATGAGAGTCATAATCTTGATAACTAAACTTT
Source organism: Tanacetum coccineum (assembly GCA_026074375.1). NCBI lineage: Eukaryota > Viridiplantae > Streptophyta > Magnoliopsida > Asterales > Asteraceae > Tanacetum > Tanacetum coccineum. The sequence goes on along the minus strand of BQNB010000489.1, from coordinate 152,442 downwards.
AGGGGCTAGTTTTTCCATTCGGAAAACTTAATTAAACCTTAGGTAAAGTTTATTAAGCAATTAGAAGCTCTAGTAAATCTTAGGAGGCATTTTTGCCTAAACCCAAAAGAGTTAAAACAAAAAACCCCTTCCCTATTTTTTATACACACACGAACAAAAAACCATAAACCTCCATTGTTTAATATCAAAAACCTTCAAGGACTCATTCCATCTTCGTTTTAATCTTAAGGTACACTTGTCCTAATGTTATAACTTCCATATATCAGACCTAATCTTGGATTTATGCCTGAAAAACCCTAAATTTCGACCTAACTTTCGTCACCCTAAAAAGTGGATGAAATGTTAAATTGATTGAGGGGTTTTAGTCCTATAGGGGTCTAGATGTTTTACTTATAACAGTTTCTAATAGGGATAACGCATTCACATGTTGTGAGTGATTCTTGATGTCGAATTAGTTAAAAAATGGGCAAGAACTTGTAAAAGTTCATGGGTTTAGGTTTAGAACTGCTATAATGATTGTTTGTATGCATTTGAGTGTTCTTAAACATGCTTGTATGTTAAAATCTTGAATATCTTGGGTTTCATGTTTTTCTTGTTATCTTAGTTTTGATGTGTGTGGTCGGAATAAGTCAAAAGGCAAGATTTTTGTGGTTAATTCATGGATTAAATGCGTTAATATACTTCCTAGATGTTATGTGATCGAGTTAAGATAGATAGTGAAGATTGAAAATGTGTAAAATGTTGGATTCGTGTGTTACTACGGAGCGACACTAGACATGTTTTACAAGGATAAACTATTCCCTTGTCTTAACAACAGGCGATCTATACATAGTAACCTGGGACGAATCTATAACTGGTTTTTTACACAAAGCCGAATAATACTTATATACACAGGTCGAATTATAAACTAGTATTATAAAGCAAAGTATACAACAGACACAATAGACAATTTATACTTGTGGCCTAATTAACAAGCGAATTATACTAGCAGTATAGTCGATTTTTACAATTGATTAACACAGGCGAAACTTATACACTCTTATAGGCGAACTTTACTTGAATTTTTTCTAGTAGACTATATCTTGTAATCTTGGTAATCAAATCAATAATCCTAATCTAAGAGTAATTTAACCCTTAACATTCACTTAGAATCTAATTTTAGGTCCTAGTTTTTCTTAGAATATTTAGTGATTGCCTTAAATTTTATAGATTACCTAAGTTAGTGTGTTGTATGATTACGTGTTTCTCCTAGCTTCAGTACATGTGTGAATTACTTTTTCCTAGTAAACTTGTGCTTATATTCTAGTGGTAAATCGTCTTGCATTGGTCTCTCCAGTGATATATTATATATATATACTATATATATATATACTATATATATATCAAATATATATATATGTATATATCTGCTTGTATATGAACTGTATGTGACAAATCTTAGCGGAATCATGTCTTCCATTACTGCTCGACAAACCAAACTTGATCTGGAACTTGTTCCAAAGGAGAAAAGACTTAAGATTTGAAAATGCAATGGAAGACTCAATCCTGGAAAAATCCAAAGAGATCCTACATTTCAAGTTTTTCTAGATGCTCTGGCTCTCACTCCATGCTACTCTGCATTTATCATCACTGCTGATGTTCTAGAAGTCTACATGCATCAGTTCTGGGATTCTGTTTACAAGCATGACACTTTCTATAAATTCAAGATGGACAAAAGAAGAGATTCAATCTCAATATAGGAAGTCTTCAGAGATATCTTCAAGATCTTGCCCTAGAGGGGTCATGACTTTGATGCATCCTACTGGTGAAGAAATTGTGTCTTTCTTAAGAGATCTTGGTCACACTAGGGAAATCCATTCACTCAATGATGTTGTTGTTGATCAGATGCATCAACCCTAGGGAACTTTTGCTGCTCTTATTAACAGAAGTTTATCTAGAAAGACAACTGGTCTTGACAAGCTTTGTCTCTCCAGAGCATAAATCCTTTAGGGTATGTACCATCAGAAGAATGTAGAGTATGTTGAACTACTTTGGGAAGATTTCATTTACCAGATTGACAACAAAGCCTACAAAACCAAGAGGAAGATGCACTACCCTCGGATTCAAACAAGTTTCATTCATCACTTCCTTACTCAGAAAGACCAGTCTTTTTGGGAGGGAACTTGATTAGGATTGCTACACCTCCAAGGATGACTATTTGATTAACACTTTAAGATTTGTCTCTGCAAAAGAAGAAACTCAAATCTATGGTGCCATACTTCCAGAATATTTAACCAGTCCTGAAATGAAGGAAACCAAGGCTTCATGACTTACTATGGTTTTGCTACAGGAGCTACACCTCCTAAAAAGGCGCGAAAATTCAAGAAGCCAACCTCTCTTAAACTCACTACTGTCCCAGTTTCAACTGAAGAACCTACGGAAAAATCATTGAGAGTTAAGAGACCTGCAAAGAAGTCTATTAAGGCTCCATCAAGAGATGTTGTTGTCAGAGAAACTCTTGAGATGCCTTTTTCTAAAAAGAAGGAAAAGGTAGATGTTACTCGAGGCAAAGGAATTGAGTTACTCTCTCAAGTAGCTTTAAAAGAAGATGCTCAATTTGAATAAGTTTAAAGGAAGAGTATGAGGGACTTTCACAAGACTCATCCAAGTGGTTCTGGTGCTGTAAAGATCATACCTTTGGTTACAAGTGAAGGAGCTGGTGTTAAACCAGGGGTTCCCAATGTGACTGAAGAAGAATCATTTGAGAGTGAAGCTGAATCTTGGAGAAATGATGAAGATGATAGCAACAATAAACAAGACTCAAGTGGTGAAGACAATGATCAAAAGAATGACAGTGATGATAACCAAACACAATCAGACAATGAAAATGAATTAGATTCTGAGCATGAAACTGATGAGAATGAATCGGGCTCAGAGTCTAATCAAGAATAAGATGAAGGATTGTATGAAGATGAAGTGAAAAAGACGACATGTTTTATGTGTTCTCCATCCAACGATTCTGTATGTGATATGGATGAATTGAAACAAAGATCAACTGATTAAAGAAGAAGTTGACGAATTGAAGAGTTGAGATAGGCTTAATAGATAGAGATGAATAAGCCTATATCGATGATTTGAGGTGGATATAAGGTTGATTGAACCAGTGTCTGAATGTCTGATAAAGTGTTCTGTTCAGGAGGCGAGGGTATAGAGAACAAGGCTGCAAGGTCTATTTGTTCAACATCTGGGGGATGAAAATCCAGAGACCGTTCAATGTCATATAAGAATGTCATGTGACACTTTTCTATATTTCCACAGAAGACTGAAGTCCCAGTTACCAGATATTCTATCATCTGAAACTTCTTTGCAGTGCTAAATTCTTAAACTTTTTCAGATATTCCCCATACAGATGCAGAAATAGAAGTTCTCTAATGGATGCTCACAAGTCCATCGTGATAACAGTACACAAGAATGAAAACTCACAACAATCCTTACTGTACCTGTCTTATTTATCACCGATACGTCACATGTTATACTCCACAATCATCCAACAAGCATTACTATCCTTCACTCTCCACCACAACAATCAACAATCCATTCACCACCAATATTGCTAAAATACAAATCCTCTATTTACACTTCCTTGATTTAGCATTAGTTCTTCCAATTTTCAACAAAGTATTTAAAGCATTGAAAGGTCAGTTGTTGAGCTAAACAAAGGATCCTCTTCACACTCAAAGTGATTAGATTTAGATGATGATCATCTAGATACAGGCTGGTGTTGCAAGAGAGATGTAATTCATGAACTTCCTCTTTCAACATCCCATGTGTGTTATAAGGGATCACAAAGCAAGTCAAGAATCAACTGCCACAAATTCTGCCAGAGGAAGTGTCTAACTTTGCCCCCCCCACCCCCCCATGTTGATTAAAGATGGTTCAATATTGACGGAGACGTTGTTCTAGCAAGGAGTCTTTTAAATCCACAATCTTTATATGAGGCTGCTGCAACGCTTATAGAATTTGAGTTGAAGAAGATTCTGATCGACAAAATGGATAAAAGTGAATCATATCTGGCAGCTCTTGAACATAGAGAATGCTATGAAGGATTGATAAAATCTTATGATCTCAAAAAGACTATCTTCTCCACTTATAGTAAAGTGTATTCGTTAAAGAGAAGCCGAAAAGATAAAGATAAAGATAAGGCCCTTTCCGATGGATCACACGATGGTTTGAGAAGAGGAAGACTAGTAAGGATGGAGAACTAACAAAAGGTGCTCTAAAGTTAAAATAATCACAGTTCTTGCTCATCCAAAGGCACCAAGTCTCAATCATTATCTTTGGAAAGTTGTGTTTAATAGAAGAGAGAGAATTAGAGTTTGAGGTTAGGGGTCGGTGGCAGATAGATAGATTCAGACATGCCAACAAGATCAAGAGGAGAACTTGGGTAATGATGATGTAGAACCTAATGAGAAGGTTGCATCTAAACATGACTGGTTCACCAAACCTACATAACCTCAAGAACTTGCTTATCCTGATTAGAATATTGACAAGACTCCACAACAAGGACAAAATAAAAGCTGGTTAATAAACCGTCAAAGACCTTTGATGAATTGATGAGCACTCTAATAGACTTCTCTGCATTCATCATGAACGGACTCTAAAAAATATCAACAAATCTTACTCAAGAAAAATGTTAGGACCGCGTTCAGACTTTATCAACAGGCACTCGTTCCAATTATACTGAGTTGAAATATGATTTAAAAGATGATTACAAGGCTCTTTCAGAAAAAACTTGATTGGGAAAATCCAAAAGGCGGTGACTACCCATTTGATCTTACCACACCCCTACCTTTAGTTATGAATGGGAATTGTCAAATGGTACCAGTTGATTATTTCTTCAACAACGACCTTAAGTGTCTGCAAGTAGGAATTTAAACTATGACCTATATGACTTCTTTAACGAAGACAAAGGTGCTCAAAATGATCTTCCAGGCATTGAATAGTTATGTTCCAAAAATATGGGTTCCTGAGTTAAGTTCAGCCTATGATAAAATGCATTATGGGGAATCTCACCCTTGGAAGAGAACAATGTAAGACCTCTCTATGGTATATGCACAGGGACTGCAATCAAGGACATGATGTATATTCTACAAAACATATTATGGCGATAACTTAGGTCTAGGTAATGAGGAAACATGGGTATGGGTATGTCGGTAACCTAAATACTCACTTCACTTCATTATGATTAACAAGAAAATAAGCTAGGAGATGATAAGAATTATAGAGAGAGAAAGTAGAGAGAGAAAGTGAGAGAATATAGAGAAAATGGGAAGTTTACTTGTAAGACAAATGTAAGTTACAAATGAACCAACCCCCCTCACTTTCCTTGAGGAGGTGTATATGTATCAAAACTAAAAGGCTTTCATGCCGTTAGTAATTCTACGGGCTAGAGTGAGATGTGAGAAGTAGAGTAGATGGGCTTTCGCATTGATACTCGTGACCGGTTAGCTTACATTTAAGAGCCCGTTTACCCGTCTAGCCTATTACAACGTATATTAATTAATGACCGAGACCTAATATAATTAATGAACAAACTTCCATTGTTCGACTTAATATTTTGAGGATTACAATCTCCCCCGAAGTGAGTTCATTGTGACACTCCTTCGTGAGATCAATGAGATTGCTTTTGTCGTTAAGCTTTATGATCTTTGTCTTTGTCAACGTTGTAGGCTTTTGTTCCTTTTATAGTTTATGTGATCTTTGATCTTGAGCTTTGTCTTTGTTTTTGATCTTTCGTCTGCGCGCGCTACTCTCGAGATCTTTAAATCTTTATCCTTCCATCTTGATCGTCTTTGCCACCTTGCGATCTTGTGTCTTGACCAACATGCTCATACATTGCATCATATTGAAAGCTTGCTAACAATCTTCCTTGATAGACTTGATATCTTTGAAGGAGGATCTTATATATCAGAGTTTATGCGGAAGTCTTTGTCTTTAATTCTTAAGCTTTCGTGATTCTTGAATCTCGATGCTTTTATTAGATGTCCTTTGTAGTATTGGAGCTTATGAGCATGTGGTAATGAATCTGAATTCAGCTAGAATAAGGCATCACCATCTCCATCTTTATGTGAATCCTGAAATAAAACAGTTAGCAATAAAGCGTGTAGATGAATATAGCTTTGTCATTCGTCTGGATTTGGTTAGATTAACCTTTGGTTCCGTAGGACCATTTTATAGTATAAATATTATACCTGTGATCAGGTAGATTCAAAGAATCTCCTTGACAGGGTTTCCAGCTCAAAGTGTAGGATCTTCTAACACATATGTATTAGATTTACCATGCTTGCTAGTTCTCATTACTGGAACATCTCAAAGTAGACAACACGGTAAGAGTGAATCAGATAGTTACTATCTTTCTAATTAAGCCATCAATTCATTTCCTGGGAAGAAGTTTGATTTCACATTGAAATCAGCACCATCGTTTCTTTCTAGTTGACACAAGTTTGATTCATATGTGTGATCTCGCAAGTCACCTACCAAGAGCTTGTTTGATGCTGGCTCAAGCAGGATTTCCATCTTCATTGTGAGTACATAAGTATCACTCAGATGTTCTGGCACAATCACAAGGATAATGCGTAGGACTCTTGTTAACAGCTTGTGAACTAATTGGTGTTCAATAAGTGTTAGTAATGGAATATGTCCTAATGAGATTTATTTATAGATCTCTTGGCTCTAGACTCGATTAGTGCATTTTGGTTTTAGTAATCGGAGGCTGGAGCAGACTGCCACCTATTCAATATCAACTAACTCGGAGTGAGAAAGTCAATAGAAGTCGTGTGTATCTCCATGAAAAATGAGACAAGTTTCTGTTGAGAGAAACCCGAATGGCTGGGAAGGGTTGTGCATTGCATCACTGGGTCCATGATGTCGTTTTCAATGTTTAGCATCAACCATTGTGATTCTCGACCAGCATATGATATTGGAGACCTGGTTTTTGCCTAGTTGATTGGAGGGCCATCTTTTTATTTTACCCCTTTTATCCATACATATCTTTTCATTCATACACCCCTATCATGCTTACCAAGACGTCATTATAACACTTGTAGTGAATTGTTCAGGTGTTTCTTGCTCAATCTTTCGCGGCAATCTTCCTTTACACATCATCTCCAATCATACTAGCAGGACCTGCTTTATTTCTAACTATGGAGTGTCCTTGGGTAGATCCCTCTGGTTCTGGTTGGTATAGGGACAAATACCTAACCTTACACCTTTGACTTCAGGTATTGTCGTGATAATACAGATGTTGTAGGGTATGAGATCGTAACCATTAAAACCTTTTTCGAAGAGTATCAGGCACTTTGAGTCGATAAGATCACTTATTATTTTCAACGATCACATTTATAATACATTTCCGCCTTATTTTAAATACTAACTTCAACTAGTTTTGAAATACTTTGTGATTAAAATTTTTGTATTAAAATACATGGGGAAAAACTTCTATTAGCCATGAAATTACATGGAATACATAAACTTGCTCCCCCTCGATTTTACATATGTTTGACACCAAAAACAATGATACCAAGTTGTAAAATGAATATAAAATTGAGGGTTAGCATTGTTGAGCACAAATTTTTGAAAGATTATGAATTGTCATTGAAGAATTCTTGAAAAATTGTGCTCAACCACCTAATCATGTAAAACAATCAATCAATTGAATAGTCATTATTATCACTTTGATGTTATTAAGACTTTTAATAATGTGAGGAGAATAATAAGAATTTGTCTTGTTATGATGTATACAACAATCATTTTAAAAACATTGTTTTTAAGAAAAACTCCCCCTCAAACATTGACTTATTTAAAAATGACACCAAATGTAGAATAATTGTCTTGTAAAATAATATGAGGGATGAGAGTGTGACTCGCAATTTTGAAAGATTTTGAATTATCATTGAGAAAAATCTTGAAAGTGTGTTGTTCAACTTTTGACAAAAACCAATTATTAGAAGAGTAGATGAGGTCTTCTAACTTTAAGGATAAGCGCACTGAAACGTACACTCTCCTTTGTCGTTTGGGTCTGAGTTGCAATCTAAGAGTGATTACAAGTCATCTAGAAAAATTAGAAATGAAAGGTTTGACAAACTTTGAAACTCCTGTTCGAAATTCATTACCACGCCTTCGTTCTCTGTTCGATGTTAGTTCAACATTTCTAGGTACGTAAATGTTTTCGATTCAAGGAGACATGTCGAGAGAATATTTTTTGATACATTTTATGATTTTTGAGTTTTATATTTTTTTTTGAGAGTAGAAATTTTATATTTTTGTATTTTGTTTTATAAAAAATATTCTACATGTTGACCTTAGCATTCGTATGTGATGTGAAATAGTATTTCCATCTCGTGTCGTGATGTTAGCTGTCTTGTTTGTAGAGCGAAACAACTTTTGTGGGAACCAGCTTTGAACTTTGACAGTTCATGTTGTGGTTCGTGAATTCCGAGTTCTGAATGTTATGATAGAGTCTATTGCTTAATTCATCAGATGAAAATTCACCTTGAAGCCCTAGTTTCTTAGATATTAGTCTTTTCAGCAACCTTACCTTGGAGTCCTTCCTTTGGTAGGAATTTAAAGATGTACTTGCATGTATGGTTATGTGTACCTGGCACTAGAACATAAGAGTTTGTTTTGCATTCATCCTGGTTAGTGATATCGGACATCTTGAACCATTTTTGGTTCAATGTCAACCTTGTTGTGCTAGATTGTCTATATCTTTCTGTAGGAAACCATCCTTAAGACAGAGTGTCTTGAAAATTTTACTGTTGGTGTTCAACATAGACAAGCTATATATGAGTCATTTGTTTTCTCAGGCATAACGGAAGTCTTTTTAATTGATGGAACCTATGTCTTTTTGGGTTTCTGTCTTGTGGTTTCTTTGCCAAGAACATGTTTGCTCTTACGGGTATGCTTTCTTTTTGTTGTCTTATTGGTCGAACCTTAGCACGTTTGTTGACTTCATTTAGGAATTTTGTTAACAAGAATCATGTTTTGCAATTAAGGACACATTTCTGGCATGCGAGAAAAATAATGTTTGGAGTTCAGAAAAACTTCTAGAATCTGTGAGTGTTCTGCTATGGGCATAGTCTTTTTTCATGACGTACTACTCTTAGGATGGTCATGCAATTCCTAGACTTTGGTTATTGATCCTGTAGGTTTTAGGTTTTATTCACCATTAGTTGTGCTTGTGATCTAGAGGAAGGCATCACACTATGTTCTGAATTCCTACTGCTAGTCTTGTAGTTCTTTTTCTTTAGAATAAACTTCCTCTTGGTTTTGGTTTATGACTAAACACTTAACGTAACCAATAAAAATAAAATGTGCAATGATAATAATTATCCTCTAAATAATCATATAACACTTGCTTGATGTAAACATTTAATTGTTTAATGCCCGTTTACATTGAATGATCATTTTTAGTTTACGCGATTTAGCTTAACGATTACGATTTAAAAGCAAACGCGTAAAACCCTAAAAATAAATTGTGAATTACATAACGTCATACAATGACCTAAAATACGAGGTGTTAAACCTAAGATTGATGATTTTGCAAACTTAGTATTCACACTATTTCCTGTTAATTTTCTTAACTTGTTTTTTAATGCTGCAATTGCAAATCCTCTTTCCTAAAGTTGAGCTTTGAAGTCATCATTTTTTGCAATCAAAGAAGTTGTGTGTTCTATGGTCTTAGCTCTCGTTGTCTTGATAGAATCAGACAGTTCTTTGTAATGCCTTTTCAAAGTCTCATTTTCCTTAAGTAATTTAGTCACTTTATGTTCCAATTCGATGTTTATTGTTTCAATTACATCTATGTTATGTTTAACCTTGGCTTCATTACTTTTTGATTTCAAAAATTGACCATGTTGCCCTTCTTTTAAATCTTGATTTTGATATTTAAGTTCAAGATTAACACAATGTGCTTCCATTCTTGAAAAATCTTTTTGAAATTGGGCAACGGTCTTTTTGAGACAAATATTTTCAGATTCGAGAGATTGATATGAGAGTTTAGTTTTCTGGTTATCAGTTAATTTAGCAGGCAAAGGACATTTGTCATGACATTGGTCAGCATTCTGGTCAACCTCTCCTTCATTATTGAATTCAGATTGCTCAGTATGATGTTGTCTTGTAGCAAAGACATTGATTTCAGTAGTCGTTTGTACCTCAGCCATTGGCTCTTCATCATATATGGGTCTGATATCTGCATCATCAGCATGTGCATCATTCCCTGATCTGCTGCTTGTATCCTGCTCTTTTGATTCTTTCCCACTGCTTTCTATATCAACCAAGCTAGCATCCAATGCTTTACTCGTATCAACCTTTTCTTCTGTTTTTTGCATCTGTCTTTCATTCACCTAACTATCATACTCTCTTTTATGTAGTGCTCTTTTATCAATCGACTTCTTAACAGATTCCATGTGTTGGATCAGTGTATCACGGAATTCTAGAATCTCGAGTTGAGTGTATTGTAGAAAGTAGTTGCGTGTCATTACAACATATTCATCATCCAAATAAATCCGTGACTTGATGAACATCTGAAAATGTGTCTAGAGTACTTTAAAAGCAGCCATGGATCCAATCTCTTTAAATTCTTCGGGGGTGGGGGGATCCAATTCTCTTGAAATTCTATCTTTGTCAAGTTCCTTTTCTAGTTGATCTTGTATAAAGAACAGTTGTGCCTGTGAAAGACTCTATATCTTGACCAAAGAGTTCGCAAATGTACGTTGAATCCAGACTCTTTTGAGTCCCTTTTAAGTCGTTTGTTTGAATGAAGCTTGAGGAGTGAAATGAAGTTGTCGAAAAATACCATGCAACTTTTCTTTTGCTTGTCTTGAATTTTTTGCATTTGTTGTTTCTTCCAAATCATAACACGAAGATAAATATCTTTCATTTCCATTTTACTGAAATTATGAAGTGAAAAATGACTTGTAGATTCTTAATATATGTGTTGTGATTGAATTGTGGTAAAATGAATAACAATAAACGTCCACGAGATTTACAAGTCTATGAATTAAAACCGAGAAAGAATGTGTCTTTCAGCGGTATTTTACAAAATCAATAGAAATCGTGAATGTAATTGATTTGGATTAAGGTTTGTTTGTTGTGAATTGAATGTCTTGAAAATTCAAAAATCTTAAACTGACATGTTTCGCTTGCAAGAGTGCATATTTCGCTTGTTATTGGAAATTACGTATTTTGCTACAAAAGCTACACATTTTGCTTGAATTTAGAAGACTGCACATTTGCTTGAAAGAGAACATATTTCGCTTGAACTCTACATATTTCGCTTGACCTTAACACTGCATGTTTCGCTTGATAAACATATTTCGCTTAAAGTCAATCTTGCATGTTTCGCTTGAAATTCAATCCTTCATGTTTCGCTTGATTTGCATATTTTGCTTCAGTTAACAAAAATTTGGCAGAGTGTCTTTCTATTAAATTGTAATATTTCGCTAACTTAAACATATTCCGCTTCTATAATAACCTGCATATTCCGCTTGGCCAAAACATACATGTTCCGCTCGGTGTCACTATCGGGTGAGGACCACTTAAACTAGAAAACAAGATGTCCTTGTCTTTGTAGGCTAAAATTGTGGATCTTGGTCTCTTGATTTTGACCGGTTAGGACCACACCAAAAAAAGATAGAACACAAATAAGCCACGAAAAAAAGCTTGGAATAAGCTTAAAATAAGCCGAAATAAGCTCGAAAATAAGCAAAAAGGAAAAATGAAGCAACTTGTTTGATGAGTACTAACCAAGAGTTCACTAATACTAATGAGATAATAAGCTCAATAAATCAAGAAACCACAAACCCTAATAAGCTGTGGGTTCTTTTTCTTGCAATAAGACACGATAATGAGGTTATTTAACCACAATTGAAACACAATTAGGTGTTGAATGATTAGAGCAAGGAAAGTAAGAGCCAAATAAACCAATAAGCCTAAAAAAATTATGAGATGTGAGCTTATATGAAGAAATAAGCCACGAATTTTGGCTTTTAACTACAAATGAAACTCAAGAAGGTGTAGAACAAGTGAAGCAAGAAGTATAGAAGCAAAACTAACCAATAAGCCCCAAAAAAATTTAAGATCCATGAGCTTATTGATGAAATAAGCCACGAAAATAAGCTTTTTGAGCTTATTGAACCACAAAACAACCACGATCCACCCGAGGCTCTTAATACCAAATGTCGATAACCCAAATAATCACTTCACTTCATTATGATAAACAAGAAAATAAGCTAGAAGATGATTAGAATTGTAGAGAGAGAAAGTAGAGAGAGAAAGTGTGAGAATATAGAGAAAATAGGAAGTTTACTTGTAAGACAAATGTAAGTTACAAATGAACCAACCCCCCTCACATTCCTTGAGGTGGTGTATATGTATCAAAACTAAAAGGCTTTCATGCCTTTAGTAATTCTACGGGCCGGGCTTTCGCCCGATACACGTGACCGGTTCCCCGTCTAGCCTATTACAACATATATTAATTAATGACCGAGACCTAATATAATTAATGAACGAACATCCATTGTTCGACTCAATATTTTAAGGCTAACAGGGTATCTGAAAGAGATTGTTGTAAGAAGAGCCGATAACAACCTTTACAGATTCAAGGAAGGCGACTTTCCATGTCTTCATATCAATGACATCAAAGACATGCTTCTCCTTATTGTTCAAAATTGGCTTGCAAAACTCTCGGGCGATGACGTTTCCGACTTCGCAATAGCATTAAGAATGTTCACCAGAAGCTTGGTTATTCAGAAGCGAGTCGAAGATCTTCAACTCGGAGTCTAAAGTTACCAAAAAACGATCAACGTCACCAAGCCACAAACTACCAAATCTGGCATCAGAAAAAGAGACCCATATACTCTATATCAAGACCCTCAAGGATTCATATATGTTGACAACAAAGGAGAAACAGGTTGATGCGATCACATGAACTCTACAAGTTTAGTGATAGGACATTAACTGGGCTTCAAACTTTGTTAGTTGACATTACAAAGAATATCCGAATGGAGTACATGCAAAAGAGAAAATGGAGTAAATTGGAGAAGAGAGCTAATATCACGATTAAGGTGATTGACAAGCAGTTAAAAGAAAGAAAGTTGATAGAACTAAAACACGAGATAGTTCTTAGGATCGTTTAAGCTCAGTTTGATTAGAACTAATCTAGATGAACAATAACAAAGGCAGAATATTCAAAATAAAGAATCATTATTATTGTAACAAGGTTTTCATTATTATCTTCGCTATATAAGCCCTAATTCTACCTTGATCAATGGTAGAACGGTTATATCAATGAATTATAATAGGATCAAGTTACCTTGACCTTGAGGCTAAACACTAGGCGTCTATAATAAGACTCATGCCTACACACACATATATTTAGGTATTTACATCTTGACACACCCTAAACCTATGACCTGATATCTCTTTATATAATAGAGAATATTAGGTTTACAAAGAATAACAATAAAGATATTATTTAGACAACTAAATCTTTTAAACATTTATACTAGCACAAAAAGTGGTATTGGTCACACCAAGAATGTGTGACTATATACATATAGTCACACACGCAAAAAGTTTCGTGTGTGAAAAAAGGTCGCGCGGCTGTAGGTCACCTACGGTCACGCATTCGAGTTAGTCACACATAAGAAAACTTTTGTGTTCATATCCACGTTTTTTGTGTGACTAAATAGGTACAATTTAGTGACTGTAAACAATGTACAACCAACAAAGCATGTTTTTTGTATATTTAGTCGCATATAATTAAACATAGAGTGGCCAAAAGTGTTAATATGTGTGACCATATAGTGTTTAAAGTGAAGAAATGTGTATTTTGTGTGACTATTGTTCATCCAATGGCCACATGACTTTTATGTTTGTGTGACCTTTTGTAATATTTAGCCACACAAAGCATGTTTGTTTTGGGTATTTAGTCACATATAACTAGGCATAAAGTGACCAAAAGTGTTAATAAGTGTGACCATATGGTGTTTAAATTGAAGAAATGTGTATTTTGTGTGACTATTGATCATCCAATGGCCACATGAATTTGAAGTTTGTGTGACCATTTGTAATATTTAGCCACACAAAGCATGTTTTTTTATATTTAGTCACATACAACTAAGCATAAAGAGACCAAAGTGTTAATAAGTGTGACCATATGGTGTTTAAATAGAAGAAATGTGTATTTTGTGTGATTATTCATCTTCCAATGGTCACATGAAGTTTATGTTAGTGTGGCCTTTTGTAATATTTAGTCACACAAAACATGTTTTTCATTTCGGTGTTTTAGTCACATAAAATAAAGCATAGTGGCCAAAGTCTTAATAAGTGTGACCATAAATGGTGTTTACATTGAATAAATTGTATTTGTGTGGTTATTCATCTTCCCAATGGTCACACGTAGTTTATGTTAGTGTGCCTTTGTTAATATTTAGTCACATAAGCATGTTTCTTTTGGTGTCTTTAGTCACATACAATTAATCATAAAGTTGCCACAACAGTGTTAAATAAGTGTGACCATATGGTGTTAAAATTAAAGAAATGTGTATTTTTGTGTGACTATTCATCTTCGCAATGTCACATGGAATTTTATGTTTGTGTGCCTTTGTAATATGTAGACACACAAAGCATGTTTTTGGTTTGGTATTTAGTCACATACAACTAAGCATAAACTGACCAAAATTGTAAGATAAGTGTGACCATATGATGTTTAAAGTGAGAAATGTGTATTTTGTGTAACTATTGATAAGCCAATGCCACATGAATTTTATGTTTGTGTGGCCATTTTGTAATATTTTAGTGCACACAAGGCATGTTTCTTTTGGAGTTTAAAGTCATATAAAATTAAGCAATAAAGTGGCCAAAAAGAGTTATAAGGTATGACCATATGTGATTTAAATTGAAGAAAAGTGTATTAATGTGACTATTGTTCATCCAATGGTCACATGATTTTTACTTAGTGTGGCCTTTTTGTAATAATTATTCACACAAAGCATGTTTTGTTTTCGTGTATTTAGTCACATATATTAAGCATAAATTAGCCCAAAAAGTGTTAATAAGTTTGACATATAGTGTTAAAGTGAAGAAATGTTATTTTGTGTGACAATGTGATCATCCAATGGCCACATGAATTTTATGTTTGTGTGGCCTTTTGTAATATTTAGTCACACAAAGCATGTTTTTTGGGTGTAGTTAGTCACATACAATTAAGCATAAAGTGACCAAAAGTGTTAATAAGTGTGGCCATATGCTGTTTACGGTGAATAAATGTGTATTTTGTGTGACTATTGGAGTGTGTATTTTGTGTGACTATTGATGATCCAATGGCCACATAAAATTTATGTTTGTGTGGCCTTTTGTAACATTTAGTCACACAAAGCATGTTTGTTTTGGGTATTTAGTCACATACAATTAAGCATAAAGTGACCAAAAGTGTTAATAAGTGTGACCATATGGTGTTTAAAGTGAAGAAATGTTTATTTTGTGTGACTATTAATCATCCAATGGCCACATGAATTAAGCAAACAATGACCAAAAAGTGTTAACAAGTGTGACCATATGCATCTTTTAGTCACATTTAAGAAATCAATATATATCAAAACAAAATCAAATATATATATCAAAATAAATTCAAATACAATAAAACTGGAATGTATATAATAACGAACCAATATAAAATTGTAATGTCGTATATACTAAACTTCTCATAAACTAAGGCTTTTGACTCCTCCTTCTATATCTTCCTTTTGCATGGATTCACTAAACGTAAACGTATCTGCGCTTCGTTCTTAACTTTAGAGTGCAGTTTGTTCGTCACCAGGAAAATTTGTATGGTAATGGTGGTGTCGCCGTGCAGGAAACAAAATTGCCGCGTGTATCAAACACTGAATTAAATATGAAGAATTATATATATGTAGGTTCATAGAACATATGTATGTACCTTTGGATCCAAAAACAACTTGTTCTATGTCCATTCGCAAGACAAACCCCTACTACAACAAAACTGTTGTGCAACCGTTACTTCCTACATCCAGTATAAATGCTTGCAATCAACCTAGAAAGATTTATCAATTGACACTCATAGCAATCTTTTGGAGTGCTTTGGTTATGAAGCATTATTTCCCATCACTCTTGTATACTACCTCTCAGCAATAATTTGTTTTCCTTTAAGTGCCACATTCTGCACTTATTGCCTAAAAAAATGATTGTATGCATGTATGTATCCGAAATTAATTAAACAAAATAATATATGAACATGTTGAAATACATACTTGTGGTAGTACCGAGACATTTTCTTTGGATTAGGAATCTTGACTTGAAGAATCCTTTCGGGTTGATCTAGTCGTATACTTAGTTCCCATAGATTTAACAGTTTCCTGTATGCATATAAAACACTAAAATATAAAAGACATTATGATAGAATTCAAAAATCACAGGGGGTGTTTTATTAATTACTTACCCTTTTTTGCATTTCCTTCTGAATGCTCGCATCATTCTGATTACATCTAACAACAGTGGTTCCGCCTTCCTCATCAGTACTGCTATTTATTGGATGAATTCCCACCGGAGACACCTGCAATATAAATTAAGAAATGTGTTGGGAGTTAAAGATTCTTATACTACTGATATACTATTTTGGTTGTTGCTTTATGGTTAAGACTGTTGGTTGAAGACTGAAGAAAATATACCAAGTCATTAGTGCTGCTAGTACAAATGTTAGTACTGCTAGTGTTAGTTGCAAATGTTAGTATATTAATGTTGCTCTGAGTTAAGACTATTAGATATAAGCTAGTACTGTTGTGTTATTACTGCTTCTTAGATATGCATGAATTATATTAGGAAAGATTGAATTGATGAAACTTATTGTAAGCCCATTAGGTCTCCTTGGTGTATAATAGGAGGTCCTAGGGTATTAGGTCAGATGTACCTGCTATCTATAGGATCAGTGTTGTGAGCGTTAATTAAGTTAATTAGAAAATGAAATTGTTAACAACATAAAAAATGTCTTACATCTAGTGGTGTCAATTGAGTTGGCGTTGACTGCAACTGCCCCCTTGTGCAGCCAACTAATTTTTCAGTTTAGTCACCATTCCCTCTGTCCTGTGACATCATGCTGACATACTCTGATTAATAGTTCTTTCTCTTCACGTTCACGTCCTCGCAGCATCAAGATGCCTTTCAATAACAACTTTCACATCTCTTGTTTGATTCGAATACGATTCAAAATCCCTCCTTGATACACTCCATCTTTCCCACTCCTCTTGCATAACCTCCCTTTTCCTTACCTAATACAGTGTCATGGCATTTAGTTCCTTGATCTACCTGCAAGGATTTCCTTCTTTGGATCTTTCCCTCATTTTCTTTCTGCACACACAATAATGGGAAATAGGTTATAGACGAAAATGAACATAATAAAAAAATTGCAGTCAAAACTTACAAGTATTATCTCCCACTGATCCTAATCTCTCATCTGATATTCTCACTTCTTTATTTTACCCTTTCTTTTCAACACAGGTATACACGGGTGGTTATCATCATGTTCAATTTTCTTTTTTTAATCTTATAAACATCAAATACATACACATGTAAGTTAAACCGATATAAACGAATGATGCTATGAAATGCAAATGTGCAAATGTGTAATCTTACCATTTTCTCTTTCACATGTGCGTATCCACCTCGTCCCATTGTATGCGGAAAAACACACTTGGAACGCGCCATTTTAGCTTTAGCATATTTCACCTTGCAACACAAAATCATAAGGCGTTTAGATGTATTTTTTTTTGTAATGCTCAAGAATAAAACTAATTATAATGAAACACAAAGTTATGAAAGATATTATAGACTTAAATAAAAATGACTAATTAAAAAGCTTGTATTCCACGTGCCGTGTAGTTTATACCAAATTGACCCAATCTTTGGCTTTTTAAAATTGCGAGTATAACTTCGTCGGACTATCTTTAGCTTTGAAGGTGTATCTTGGTTGGGCAATATGTATGTTTGTCTCAGTTTCCTTCTAAAATTCCTTAGAAGTTGACCAAGACGATTCATTACCAGCTTTCTGACCGTCAAGTCAACATCAAAGTATCGCTGCAAAGATTAACACAATGTTGTGAATTAATTAGTTGCACATAATGTAAATGCAGAGATAAACTTATGTAGTACTGGGTTCAAAAATAGTATATGTGTACCATGATTTCATCCCATAGTTTATTTCTTGCTTCTGGACCCACCTTCTTCCAGGATAGAATCTGCAAACCTATATGCTCACGAACCATGTCTCCTAAAAAACTCGAAAACAATGCTCTGTGTTTTCCTGATATCCTATTCAATGCATCGAAGGTTACACTGAGCTTTACTCCACCGGGTTTTCCATATTCCCTGCGAAACTTGCATAACCTGGTTATGCCCCTCTTAGCATAACCATTTGAATGGTTGTTTTCATCATCCTCATGCGCAACCTCAATATACTCCTCTGATTGATATCCTAAATCGTCAATTTCATTTTCATTTTCATTATCATAATTAACCAAATTGGCCTGATTATCAATGGCTTCAGTTTCCATGATTCTTCAGCCGCAATGTGTAAAAGAAAATAAGTAAAAGTGGTAATTAATGGTGTAAAAAGAGATGTTATTGTTCTGTTTTGGTTGCAGTCTTTTTTTTAGAGATGAAAAAGTGTTTTTGCTGAAATTAGGAAAATAAACCGTCCATATTCATATGTGATTTTATTTTTGGTGCAAATTTGGCCCAAATTTTTAAATTTTACAAAGTTAAATTTTTTTACATTATTTATAAGTTACATTGATTATTTAAATTTGGCGCTCATTAAAGATGTATCTTTTACATTAAAAAGAATGTGTGACAAGTTAATTAACAATTTAAATTTATTTAAAAAATAAAATTTTTACAATGTAACATATTATAAATGGGTAATCTTAACATTTATACTCATCCATATAGTCATAATACCAATTGATTCTACTAAAACATCTATCTAATACAAAATTTAAAAAAATTTAACACCCTCAAATTTCACGCAGCGGAATGTACAACATTGGGTGTTAATTCATAGTACAATTGCACAAGGATATGGAAAACGACTCGAAAAGAGCGGTTAAAACCATGTTCCATTAAAGAAGTTTCAGAGTAATTAAACATACGTCCCACAAGATCGTTACCAAATTCATAACATAGGTTTTCCAAAACATGGATAATTAGTTTGATAAAATAGAACAAAATACAAGTTCTTAAAAACTTTTAGCCAGACTCCCTCGGTACACAGCATCCAACACCTTGGTTTACCTGAGATAAAAACATGCTTAAAAAGTCAACAAAATGTTGATGAATCCATAGAGTTTATAATAGATAAATAGGAAACACAAGTTTTGTTCATCGTGTGACTTTTGTACGGACAAGCATATAATCAAGTTTTTATTACATGAGTCATGACACCGAGCCTTAAACGTTAACACATATCTTGTATGTAAAATCGTTGCCCCACAACTAGGTATTATTGCATATACTAATTTCTAATACAAATTTTTTCCGTTGACAGGGAGGCTCGAAAGGAATCGATTCATACCCCCGGACGGGCTGTCAACCTAATAGATCTATTTACTTTTACTAGCGCTCACCCATCATAGCAAATACAGTTCATGATGTTGGGGTCTTTTGGCAATAGCTACTCATGCAATTAATCTCATATTCGGGTCCAGCATACCATAAAGTTTCTTGTGTTCAGTTTATAAAACAAGCATGTATCTCCCTCGCGGGGTTTATAAATACAGTTTAAAAGTTTAAAGGCGAGGCTATGAACTCACCGTAAGAACAATTAAATCAGAAGTATAACGAGTCTTGAACGAGCGGGAAGTACTCCTAAGCACCTCCTAAAAGACGTGACGCGACTTAGTACGTAGAAAGTAACAATACGTAAAAATTAAACATGTGATCATGAGATGTGTTTCCGAGATAAGTATGGCACTCCACTAGAACTTCCCCAAGTCCTTTTTAACCCCAAGTTGACTTGTGACCTGGTCTTATAGGCAAATGAACATCTACTAAGTTTCGGCTTCTAACTTTTATTTTATCACGGTGTACTATACGTTTTTAAATTTTTAGACTAGACGTAAAAACTCAGTTTCTGATTTTAACTTGACTTCATGGACTCATATCTCCTAGCTCACAAATGTTCTATATGTGAGGCTTTTACCCCTGGAAATCTATTTGTGTCTAGTTTCCAAAAATGTAAGTCTCATAATTTACAAAGTTTCGTAACTATGTGAAAAGACTATTTTACCCCTGGTTATCCAAAACAGAAAGTTTCAAAAAAATTTACCCTTTACTAAAATGGCCATAAATCCCAAACCATGATAGCAATGAAGGTGAGGTCAAAGGCTATGGCTTCCTTAAGATGTTTAACTCGTATTCTAATCATATGTCCAGATTTGACCTATTTTCTTGTTTTGACCATAACTCACTCATCCTAAGGAGTTGGTTGAGCATCCAACTATCCTATGATGCTAAGACATGTATCTTTCCAGTCATGTAACTTAATCATAGGCTCCAGGCCAAATATTTTTAGATAAACACATGTTTTGATACTGTTTTTAAAACAGTCCCATTTTTTTAACTCAAAACCTTTGTAAACATCATTTTAATCATCATCTACCCACATGCAATGCGACACATACCAAGCTCTTAAACACAACTCATCATCATATAAACATGTATTTCTAGAATCAAACTTCCATTTTCATGGATTAAAATTAAAAGAAAAATTAAAGATTAAGAGATAACCTTAATAACTTTTTCAAAACTTCAAGAAAAACTACCAAACTTGGCAAGCAACTCAAGGATGGTGATAAGATGATAAAAATGAGATGAATAAATTTGTAAGATGATGGTGGTAGTGGTGCTAAAATCGGCAGCAAGGAGAAGGAAAGGAAGGAGAAATTTTTAAAAGTGAATGGTTTGCATGTATGGTGAGAAGAAAGGGAATGATGGGGTTTATGGGAAAAATGAAAGAGTGTTGTGTGTGTGAGTTTCTAACCGGCCATAGGGCCTTGATATGTTAAATAATATATATATTTTTTATTGTGTATGATTTAATTAAAGTATAGTGTAAGTATAAGTTAAATAAAAAGTAAGGTTTAAGGTAAAACGCGAGTTTTAAGCAAGAAATTTACGTAAACGCGAAACACAACGGAAAATGAAAATGGTGTAACTTATAATCATCGGGGAATATTATGAGATTATTAAACCACTTAAGGCACAAAGACGGAATAGATTTCTAAATACGGCTCACGCAAAGCTAAGAACGGGAAATTCTTACTAAATCGGGTAAACGTCAAATTAATGACTTTGCTTAAAAATGAAAATAGAAATAAAGTTCAGAATAAATAGCGACCTTAGATACGGAATGTTACAACATTTTTGGATCACTTTGCTACATCGTCAGAGATTGTGAAAATCTTGACAAAATGAAAGAAAAAGGTGATGCATGTATTTTTGTAGGGTATTCTACTTTGTCAAGAGCTTACAGGGTATTTAACAAGAGAACAAGAGTGATAGTTGAAACAATTCATGTTAACTTTGATGAATTACCTCAGATAGCATCAGATCACGTCAGTTCTAACCCCGTTTAACAATGTTCGACCACGATACTTGAACAAGACAGTTTAAGTCCTGATCCCAAAAGTCAAGTAAATGTTCCTCAAGGAGCTAAGACAATAAAAACGTCAGAATAGCTTGGATTTGCTATTTAGTCTGATGTTCGATGAATTACTTAATGGAACTACTCTAGTTGTGTCAAAGTCTTCCACTGTACATGTTGATGATGCTCACAATAAACGTCAACAATATAACACAACTCAATCTTCTATAACAACAGATGTTGCAGATGCACCTCCATTGAACATTCAAACAACACCTCAATTTATAAATCAAGCACCAACTTAAGAACCAACTGTCACTGCCTCTGAGAACATAATTCAAGCAGAAACCAATAACAAAAATGCACAAGTTGACGAGGATGAATTTGTAAATGTTTTTAGTACACCGGTACAAGAATGAGGGGAGACATCCTGGTCATGTTGATTCGTCAAACATGCATAAATTCTATCAACACCATCTTTCTGGACAACGTTAGACAAAAGATCACCCGTTAGAACAAGTCATTGGAAATCCTTCTTAATTAATTAGAACAAGATGTCAGCTAGAAACAGATGGCGAGATGTGTATGTTCGCACTCACCATGAGTCAAACCGAACCAAAGAACACAAAGAAGCCATGGCTGATTCTGCATGGATTGAATCAATGTAGGAAGAACTTCACCTGTTTGATCGATTAGATGTATGGGAA
Organism: Tanacetum coccineum; assembly: GCA_026074375.1. Classification (NCBI taxonomy): domain Eukaryota; kingdom Viridiplantae; phylum Streptophyta; class Magnoliopsida; order Asterales; family Asteraceae; genus Tanacetum; species Tanacetum coccineum. Next base: position 130,041 of record BQNB010000489.1, on the reverse strand, counting down.
TTAGTTGACAGACTACTTTGCAAAAATGTCATTAACTTAAAGTGGCTCTGGAAAAATAAACATAATGAGGAAAATACTATTATTCGCAATAAATCTCGTCTTGTAGCTAAGGGATATGCTCAAAAGGAAGGAATTTATTTCGAAGAGTCATTTGCACTAGTTGCTCGGTTGGAGGCTATCTGATTGTTCATTGGGTACGCTACACACAAATCATTTACCATATACTAAATGGACGTCAAAACAACATTTCTTTACGGTCCTCTAAAGGGAGAAGTCTACGTAAACCAGCCCGATGGATTTGTTGACCCATATCATCCTGACCAAGTTTACCATCTCAAGAAAGCATTATATGGTCTCAAACAAGCACCAAGAGCGTGGTATGATGAACTCTCCAAATTCCTGGTAACCAAAGGATTCTCAAAAGGTTTTATTGATCGAACTCTGTTCATAACTAAACATGGGGAAGACATATTGCTTGTGCAAATTTATGTTGATGACATTATTTTTGATTCTACGAACCCAAAACTTTCAAAAAGGTTTGAAACACTAATGCACAGCAAGTTTGAAATGTCTATGATGGGGGAGCTGAAATTCTTTTTAGGAATTCAGATCCACCAATCCCCTCGTAGTATCTTTATAAACCAAGCTAAGTATGCTCAAGAGATACTTAAAAAGCATGGTATGACCTCATGTGATAGCATTGGTACTCCAATGGCTACGAAACACCTAGATGCTGACTTGAGTAGTACTCCGGTCGACCAAATGAAAATCAAAGTATGTGGCGAGCCCTCATGTTAAACCTAACAGCAAGTAGACCAGATATTGTACATGCAACACGTTATTGTGCTCGCTATCAAGCAAAACTGACTGAGAAACATCTCACTGCGGTTAAGCGGATCTTTCGGTACCTTAAAGATTCCATTAACATGGGTCTCTGGTATCCGAAGGACACCGGTTTCTAACTAACTACTTTTTCATATTCGGATCACGCGGGTTGTCTTGGTTCACATAAGAGTACATCTGGTGGCATACAATTTCTAGGTGGTGATAAGTTAGTCAGCTGGTCATCCAAAAAGCAAGACTGCACTTCAAAGTATTCAGCAGAAGCCGAGTATGTGTCTTTATCTGCGTGCTTTGCTCAAGTTCTATGGTTGAGAACTCAGCTCATAGATTATGGCTTTCACTTTGATAAAATACCTATGTATTGTGACTCAAAGGCAGTCATAGCCATCTCGTGCAATCCAGTCTAGCATTCCCATACCAAGCACATTAATGTCAGATATCACTTCATAAAGGAACAGGTTGAAAAGGGTATAGTTGAATTATTCTTTGTTGGAACTGAATACTAGTTAGTTGACTTGTTTACTAAAGCTTTATTGGAAGATAGGTTTAAGTATCTTGTCAGATGACTTGGTATGAGATGTTTGACTCCAGATGAACTGGAGGTTCTGGCAAATGAATCTGCTTGATCCATTAAATATCAATTTGTAAATACTTTTCTTCTCTATGTATTTTTTATTTATAAAAAATTTGAAAAAGAAAATACAAAAATATAAAACCAAAAAAAAGAAAATAGAAAATAAAAAACCAAGAAAACAAAAATAAAATCAAAAAATATTCCAAAAATACCAAAAAAAGAATCTTCCTCGACATGTCTCTTGGAATCGTTAACATTACGTACCTAGAAAAATTTGTTTAACATCGACACGGGCGTGTAAATGAAGTTCGAGCAAGAGTTTCAAATTCTTTCAAAACATGTCATTTCTAAATTTTCTCATAATGACTTATGTACATTTCAGTGCATAACTCGGACCCGAATGTAAAAGAGAAGTGTACGCTTCACTGCGCTTACTCTAAAAATAGAAGAGAAGTATTCTATAATGTGTTTTAAAACCGTTGAACACAATTTTCAAAAATAACTTTCAATGTCAATTGTCTACAATATAATTTGTGGTATTTTTCCATAAAAAGTGGTATTTGTTAAAATTGTGTGTTCAACACTCCCTTCCTTGAATATGTTTACAAACAGTGGTACGAAGAATGTCATTTTATATGGATAATTTTCAAAGGGTGAGCTTTTAAAACCAAAGCCTTTTAATGTGTTGGATACATCTCACAAATGACCTATTTAATGTACACAAAACACATTTTTTTGGAAACAAAAGATGTGGAAAAAAATGTCCATTAATAATACATACATTGTCACTAAGGCATCTAACTCCGTCTTTAACATTTTGTGGTGTCATATCAATTTTTCATTCCAATGTCAAGTTTTAATAAATATTAATATCCCACATATATTGTTGAAGAAGAGCAATCAAGAAAATGAATTCATACAATATCGTAGTATAATCTTTCTCCCCATGGAATTTTTCATGTCAAATTTTAATCAATTGGTATTTCAAATATAAAAGTATTTTATTATTTAAAATAAGGGAAGAAAATGTGATTAAAATGTGATATAGAAGAATGTGATCTTTAAGACTCTAAGTGCAACTCTTTCCTTCATGTGCTAAACAGTTTCAAATCTCGAAGCACATGTGTAGGGGGGGGTATTTGAAAATAACAATGTCAAAAAATGGTTTTATGGTTCGATCTCTATACCCAACAACCAACTAATCTCATGATGTCGATGAAGTTCAAAAGTTGGTTTAAGAATAGGTATAAGTCCTATGATCCAACAAAACCTAAGGGATTCTTACCCCAAGGATAATCCATAGTTTAGAAATAGCGAGTCCTTAGTATGATTGGAGAAGAATTGAGTATATGGGAAGAATGCCGACTAAGAATTGAGCTATACACTGAACAATCACAACAAGGGTGTTAGTGATGATATCTTTGTATAGCATTGTAGGGGTTGAAGATTAAAAAGAAATGTAATGGATAAAAGGGTGAAAACAAAGCAGCCTCCACACATACTTAAGGCAGAAACCGGGCCAATACATAATCTATCAAAATCACAAAGATGATTGTTGATATTGAAGACGACATCATGGACCCAGTGATCTAACGCACAACCCTTCCCAGCCATTCGAGTTTCTCTCAAAGGAAACTTGTCTCATTTGTCACGGAGATACACATGTTATGTATTGACATCTCACTCCGAGATTGTTCATATTGAATAGGTGGCAGTCTGCTCCAGCCTCCGATTACTAAAACCAAAGTGCACAAATCGAGCCTAGAGTCAGAAGAGATCAAATTATAAATCTTATTAGGACACAATGTCAAAATACACTTATTGAACATCATAAAGCTCACAAGCTGTAACAAAGAGTCATATGCATTATCCTTGAGATCTTGCCAGAAAATCCGAGTGATACTTATGTATTCACACTAAAGATGGAAATCCTGCTTGAGCCAACATCAAGAAAGCTCTTGGTAGGTGACTTGCAAGATTCTAGAGAAATGATAGAATAAACATAAAATAAGGCCATAGAAACATGTATAATTTGGGCGTTATCAGATAGTAACTATCTGATTCACTCTTACCGTGTTGTCTGCTTTGAGACATTCCGGTAATGAGAACTACCAAGCATGGTGAATCTAATACATCTATGTTAGAATATCCTACGCTTTGAGCAGGAAACCCTGTCAAGGAGATTCTTTGAATCTACCTGATCACAGGTATAGTATTTATACTATAAAACAGGAAACCGAAGGTTAATGTAACCGAACTCAAGATGAATGACAAAACCATATTCATCTTTTATTGCTAACTGTCTTATTTCAGGATTAGACGACGGTGTTGCAGCCTCATTCCGGTAAAGTCGGATTCATTACCACATACTCATACTCGAGCTCTAAAAGTCAATCATTTAGCATCAATATTGTTGATCCTAAACTTCCTCAAAGATCTTCAAAGTCAAATCAAGAATCTCATTTTGGGGAGATTGTTAGCCTTATGTTCATATAAGTCAAACAAGAATGCGATAAGTATGAGTATGTCGATCAAGAGCATAAGTTAATCAAGAAATTCAAATCAAGATGATTCAAGTCAAGGAGACGATGAAAAATAAAGATCTCAAGAACTCAAAGTCAAAAGATTAAGGCTTAAGATCAAGATCACAGAAGCATGAATGAACAGAGCCATTACAAACAAGAAAAGACAAAGACTAAGACCGAAGATAAACAAGGCAAAACCGAAACGTCAAAAGTCATATCTTCAACATCGAGGGAGACTATGATAAAACAAGACAACCTCCTACAAGAATGTTATCAGTCGTACAAGAACGTCAACATAAAAGATCAAGTCCTTCACATCCTTAAAAGAAGAAATTAAAGAAGACCTCAACAGTGGAGGAGTTTAAAGAAAGAGACCTTAACATTGGGGGAGATTGTTAGCCTTAATTTCATATAAGTCGAACAAGAATGTTATCGGTCTTATTAGCCGCAATTAGTCTTGTTAAGTTATAGGCTAGTTGGGTTAAAAGGGCTTGTATTGTAATATAATATTGTCCATGTTTCGGGCTCAAAGCCCAAGATAAGCCAAGCCCGGCCCAAGATAGAAAGCCCATGAGCCCATGGTAGCCTTAATGTATAAATAGGACCCTCTCTACACATAGAGAGGGTGTTGGTTGCCATTTGTTGTGTGTGTAACCATACCACTCCTCTTTTTCTCTATAATATAATCTTTCATCTTTTGTTTCTCTCTCTAGTTTCTCTCTATACATTCTAGCTTATTTTCTACTCATTCTTGCTTATTGGTATTGCTTATTAAAGTTGTGTTTGGATCTTAAGTCTTGGGATAACATAAAGTCATCATCTCCAGAAATCCAAACATGAGCAAAAGCATAACATATGTAACTTTGCTCAAACAATTCAAAATCACAACTCAAAACTCAAATTCTCTTCTCATCAAAACTTTCTCTAACTTTACCAAATAAGCATAATATTTCTTCTTCACCAAATAAGAACCTTTTAACCATCTAAGGTTAGGACTAGGAATAATTGAACATACTCCACAAACTATTATTGTGCTTTCTTTCAACAAGTGATCATAAGAAGATTTCGAATATGAAGATGATTATTATTCAAACGATAATAAATCTCATTATTCAATCTAATTACAAAATTAGAATATGAACATGAAATCGAAACTAGGATTTATCTAGATCATGGAAATATCAATCAAATGACCATAGATATTTTTCTGAGTCTACATGTTTAACCATCCTCGGTTATAACATGAAATCACAAAGTCGATTGCAAGACAACAAGATTAGTCATCAAATTGCAACTCACACTTGCAATGAAGATGTTTCATTGAGTTTAAAGTGTTCAAATGTTTTTGTTATTAGCTATGGTCAAATTATACATGCTAAACTAAACACACTCTAAGTAGGATTGACGACTTATGAATCTCCATCGGGAAACTCATAAGTACTCCAACTTGATAAGCAAGACCTGGATGTCATTTCTGAAAACTCAAACCGAGAACCCTTATAACTTATATAAGTTTCTCTTAATAATCAACACCATCTCCCAAATAATGGGAAAATTATCCTTGCCCAAATTTGGCACCTCTACGGATTGATGGATCCTTTGTCCTAGATTCATCTTCGGTTTAGGTAGATCCGCCCTATGGCATTAGATTTAAACATCTTCCTCTTGTCAATCTATTGCTTAAAAATCTAACATACATGTAACTAAACTTTAGTTAATCATCATTATTTATACAAAGAAACAAACACCAGATCTATTGAGGTAAATAACCTTAATTGGATTTCTTTCATAAAAGACATGCAAATGTGAATTCTTTGAACACTCTCAATATAAAGCATTATACATTGTCACTTTTAAGCATACTCCTAGGTCCTAGATGACTCATTCATTCTTATAGCTACAACAACTTGCTTGCTCTCTCATTCAACCTTAGAATTCCACACATCTTGATTAGGATTATGTGAACCGAAATTAAAGTATGTTAGTTGAGTCATATTAAGCCTTTTATAAAAAGACGATACACATTTTATCTTTGCTACACTTCATTAGGTAAATAAAGTGTAAAAGTATCAAATCACTTAACAACTAATTAAGTTAGAAAGTTTAGAGAGAGAAATGAGGGTTGTAGCACTTAGTGAGAGAAAGAATGGAAAATATATTATGATGAGTGACCAAATGAACAACCAACCCTCTCCAATGCATGAAGAGGGGTATATATACATTGCTTAGGGCCGGTCAACATAAGGAGACTTATGTTGACCTAGTTAGCTTGGTAAGTTTCCAAATATTACGCTACGAGCTATACTATTACAACTTTGGAAGTGACCGAGTCTTTTCTTGATTCTTAACAATCTCCCCCTAAGGGCGGTCACTCCAATTTACAAAAAACTTAAGCTCTACATTCTATGAATGTCTTTAATCTTTAGCTCATAGTCTTGTTATCTTGTTCTTTATCTTGTGAGTTTTGATGTAGCAATCTATAGACTTTTAGGCTTTAGCTTGTATCTTTTTCTTGACTTGTATATGATCTTTTGAGCATTTTGAGATCATCAACCAAGCATAATCTCTTTTCATCATCTTGTAAATTTTGCCTTCTTGTGATCTTGTGACTTTTGGACCGACATGCTCATACCGTTCTTGATGTTTGAAAGCGAGTATAACCATCTTTCTTGATATTCTTTAACTTTAACACTTTGTCACTTTATGGAGGACATACAGTATCAACTTAATACTTTGTCACTTCAAGAAAGACGTACGGTATCAGAGTAGCGGAAGTCTTAAAACATGTACTTAAGCTTTCATGATGTTGTTACTTATGTCGGTCGAGTATGAGCATGTGGTATTGACTTCGACTTGTCATCGGGAAACTGCTACCACCGTTAGGAAATCTGCATGAATGGGTTAGTGATAAACAACATATATGGACGAAAGTGGCTTTGTCACTTCGTCGAATATGGTTGTAACAACCATGGTTCCTCGTTAATCAGTGTAAATACTGCATGTGATCAGGTAGAATTCCGAAGAATCTCTTTGACAGGGTTTCGCAGTTGCACTAGCCGTTCTCATTATCGAAGCGTCTCAAAGCAGAAAACACGATAAGAGTGAACCGGTAAGTTACTATCTTCCTGATTAAGCTGTAAATTCGTGTTCAACTTTCCTATGTCCAGATACCCTTGTGAGGCTTCCCATAGACATAAGATTAAAAATTGATTTAGAAAATCAGTCGGTGTTTTAAGATGCAAACGGTTTTTATAACACACCAACAGTTTTAACTTTTTCAAAATTCATCCGTCAATTCATAAGCTGGACCGAATCGATATCTAGTATCATAAGTTCCATCCTTATAGGATCTCACAAGTCACCTACCAAGAGCTTGTTTGATGTTGGCTCAAGCAGGATTTCCATCTTCACTGTGAATACTTTTTAGGTATCACTCTAATGTTTTGGCAAAATCACAAGGGTAATGCGTAGGACTCTTGATATATTTCTTGTTTTTACATCGTGTGAATTAGCAAGCATATTTTGAATAAGTGTCCTAATGAGATTTATGGATGATCTCTTTTACGGCTCTAGACTCGATAGTGCACTTTGGTTTTAGTAATCGGAGGCTGGAGCAGACTGCCACCTTTGCAATACCAACTAACTCGGAGTGAGAAAGCCGATAGAAATGTGTTTAATCTCTGTGAGAAATGAAATAAGAGTCTTTTGAGAGACCTTGAGTGGGATGGAAGGTTGTGAATTGCGTCACGGGTCCATAGACGACTGTTTTCATACCAGACAACAGCTTGTGTCTTCTAATAGTTTATGTATTGACCTGGTTTTGCCTAAGTGTAAGGGGGCTTCTTTATTTTCATTCCTTATCTTAACTTTTCTTTTTTATTCTCAACCCTTTCAGTGCTGACGATGACTTCATGACTAGTACCTTGTTGGGTTTATTCCAGTACTAGCTCCATTTCAGTCGACACTATTCCCTTATTCTCACTTTTACTCCTTTTTTATATCATACCTATAGACTTCTACACTAACTAGTGGAATGTTCCTTTGTAGATCCCTCTAGTTCTGGCTGGATCGTAGGAACAAATACCTAATCCTAACCACCTTATAACTCCAAGTAATTACAAACATGATCGGTCTTTTGGTATTATTCTCGGCCTTAAAACCATTTGAAATTGCTCCTCCTTAACATGTGCATCGATATTCAAAAATATTTAGCACATGAAGGGTGAAACTTACACTTGAGTCCTTAAAATTACATCTTTAGCCATATATTTTAATCACATTTTCATTTCTTATCAAAAATGTCATATTTTTGTTTATTTTTTTTTGGATATCAATTGGATTCAAATAGTAATGTTTAAGGGAACAAAATGTCTAATTATTAAACAAGCTCGTATTAGGAATAATTATTAATGCTCCCTCTCAATTTATAAGGGTTCTATATATATATATATATATATATATATATATATATATAGTGTTGAGTATGTTAATTTGAAATTTTTTGAAAAATTCTAGAAAATTCATACTCAAACACTATTTATATTGCCTATTATTATAAGTCTGTACTACATATTTATAATATTAACAAGATAAGATTTTAAGATTGTACCTGACGATTAAACGATACGTGTCATAAGTTTGTAGTCCATCTCGAGTTCCCTTGCACCAACTAATCGCTCCAGATTTTTGATGATTTCCCTTTCTCGCACCTGCTTATCGATCAACTCAATCATAAGACCCGGTCTCTTTTGGTCAACAGCCGTCCAATTTCTCTTTGGCATCTCCGGGTTGTAATCTAGACGAAAGTCGAGTACTATGTGATGAATCTCATCGCGAACAGACTTAAGTGTGCCATCCGAGAACTTGTATAACTCATCAGCTCGCAAAACTCTTTTCTGTTTGTCCAGGTCTTCATAAACAATTCCTGGTGGATCGTATGATGGAGTGTAGGGTTATTTGAATTCAATCTCGGGAAAGGTCTTCTGAGGTTTGGTGATGTTAAGTTTCTTCTGGTAACTCTCTACACCAAGCTGTAAATCTTTGACACGTCTCTTGAGGATTAGGCTTCTTGTGAACATACGAAGAGCCACAATAAAGTTAACAATAACATTGTCGTCGAGGTGGAATAGCTTGTGTTGAACAACAAGAAGAAGCATATCTTCAATGTTGTTTAGGTGTAGATCAACAAAGTCACCTTCTTTAAACTTATAAAGCGGTTGGTCAGATCTTTTCACCACAATCTCTTCTAAGTGGCCATATCCGTGCAATTTCTTCACACTAACACTCTTCACACCAAGAATAGACTCAGTAGAGTAAAGATTTTGCTTGTAAAATTTGCTTACCTGATATCAGTACCACAGTTTACGTCTTTTACCCCAGTGCTTGATTCCCATTGACGCATCTTTGTCAATTCCTTTGATCTCATACCGAGCAGCTTTTGTCTTCATAATAGATGTGGTGTATGTTACCTCTCGATCAGAAGTCTTTAAGTACTCCAGATCATTGTTGAAAAGTAATCAGATATCAACGGTTTGATGACCTGGGGTCCTTGTAAAGGAAGAGGCTTGGATAGATTAAACGGGTAACGATCTCCTTCTGGATTGTTCTAATCAAGCTTGTCTGTTAAAGCATTGAAGCACTCCTGGAAGTTGTACTCAAGCTCGATACTACTAGAGTACGTGCCTTTTAGCAGATTGAAAAAATGTCCTAACAAGATATCTTGAGTGAGATTTTCTATCTTGAGTCCATTCAACACGTACTTGGAGAAGTCAATAGGAGTGGCCATCAGGTTATTGAATATGAGAGGATCCTTTGAAGTAGAGACCATTTGATTAAACCCAGGCTGTGCGGGTTGATCAAGTATAACCTGAAGCTTGTTCTATTCAGGATCAAAAGTAGGAGGCCTTGGAGGTTGCTTAAACCAATATGGATTCAGAGTCTTAGTAGATGTTGGTTAGAGCATTCTTGTGTTGATTATCAGCACGAGCTACATTCATCTCCCCACTTAATCATAATACCTCAAGCAATGGGGGGAGTTCTTCAACCCATGGTTCCCTTTGCCGGAGCAGACTTACCAGTTTTGGAGCCTTTAGATAGAGCTTTACCTTTAGAGGTTTCCTTGGTGGAGGATGGCTTCTTAGAAGACTCAGACTCTTTAGTTCTTCTCCTCTTGGTCTTCTTACCCTGGTTTGGTCCAGCTAGAGGGTCTTCATCATCATCATGCTTTCTCTTATGGTCTTTGACTGTATTGGAGACTCCCTTATCTATTGCGTTTTCATCTTCAATCAATGCTTCCATGAGTGCATGGTACAATCGATGATTGGAATGATTTCTGTTACAAGACTTGTTTGCATGCATGGACTGGTAGAAAGCGCTTTTCAGATCATACTCTTCGAGAGCTGCCTTGTCAGTAGACTTGATAGTAAACTTTGGCGTCTGTTGCTTCTCAGCTTGTTCCCTCTTGATTTTTAGAATCTCTGAAGCACTCTTCTCGGATCCTTGTTCTAGATCAACTGTTGGTGTCTATTTCTTGGATGATTTAGGAAACTGCTACAGAGAATATTTCTGAATAAGATCTGCTGTGTGTTTCTTCAGTTCCTTTTGAAAGACATCCCCAACTTTGGATCCAATATAGTTATCAACAACACATGGAACTTGGGACTTGAGAATAGCAAGAGCTTCAGTAGAGTGATTAATAGTTTTTAGCTTAGACACATCTTTTTCAATTTTTGCAACTTTTAGTTCAACAACAGAGAGTGCATTGGATTCAGAAACAGTAGTGGTGATTATTTGGGCATCGGTTATGGTTGGTAGGGTAGGAATCGGTGTTGTTATTTGTTGAGGTACAGATGGTGTGGTGGAGACGGATGGAGGAGGTAGTGTTGTTGCAGTAGATGTTGAAGGAGATTCTTGTACTGGTGTGGGAACTGTGGGTTCAGAAATCACAGATACAGTACACTAAGCACATATGGAGACTGGGTATGTGGAACTTCAGACTGGATCTTCACTTCCAATAATGAGTTGATCTCTGTATATGTAGTGTCCTTAACAGTACTAACCAAAGAAGAATCAGAAGAAAGTTTAAGGAATTGATCACCAAAACCTGAGGATACATATAAGCTAGAGCTTGATGGGGGTGAGTTTCGGTTTCTTCGGCATCATCTTTATTTGAATTCTTTTCAACATCTGCCTTGCTGCATCAGTAACTTCTTCATCACCTTTATCATAATTGTCAACTTTAGCATTTAACATCTCTTCATCCTCTCTTGCGCCACGAATCTTGTACTTATGAATCATCTCATCGAATTTTACGTGTATCATATTCATTGATGACGTTACACTCATCTACGGATCGAAGGTCTCCCCTCGAAGCCCGAATGGATCTTCTCCCAATTAAAAACCAATATACCTTCGAATGGTTTCGAGTGGCGGTAAAAACCACCCTTCGGGACTGGTTACAGTATGTGGACATCCGCCACGCGAAGCTCCTACACCTTCGCGGTGGGCTTCAGACGAAAACTAGTGCGAAGGTCAGACAGTCTAACCCACGTTCTCCATCTATATCAAGTCTTCCCGCCCAAATAAGAGATTGTCGGTACTCACCCAAGAATAACACTTACATCGTAGCACCCCCACGATCATAGGGTCTTTTGTGCTAGCTAGGTCCCATCTCTTTTTTACACCTATAAATAGATGGTAAGGGCTCTAAGTATGACTAGAACTCTTCACACACTTACTTACGCTCACTTATCAAATACAAAGTACATTACTTACTCTCACACCAGAGGTGATTCGCAGGGACACCCCCTGCGCTTCACTTAACGTAGTGTTTTCATTTGTGTTGACACAGGTTATTTTAAGGCTTGACAACTCAACAATCACTCAAATAACTCTTCAATCTCATCGAAGCCTGATCGTGCCCATATTTGCACAATCAGTGGTGCCATCCGTGGTGATCGCAACAATTAGTCCGTCCCTTAACCAAGTCAAAATAACCTCAAAAGCACACCTACCTACTTTTCGGCATGACAAACGGAAAGAGAAATGACGCCACCACCGGGTTTCTCAACACCACCTTAGATACCAAACAACACCACTAGTGAAGGACCACCTGTAACTACTACCGTGTTTGCCGCCACTACTCCTGAAAACACGCAATTTGCATATCATGCTTCCACTTTGATGAATCCTAACCCTACGATTAGCCCTGCCTTCGTGGAGGCAAATTATGAAATCCTTGAATCTCTCCTAAGAGAACGACGAAGGCAGATACGTAATGAAGACCTCCGAACTAAACTCAAATACTTCAGTGAGGACTACGATGAAGAGCGAGAGATGGAACCAAGGCGTGAGCCCCGCAGGGAAGCTACTCCAACCCTTCGGCTAAGGTCCCTTGTGGTTCGTAGACAACGTAATTACAATGGTTGTGGGCTAATACCCTCGGGTATTAGCCATCTTAATGAAAGTTTAATGTTTTGTTTGTTTTAAAATTGATTTTTTAATTTATCGTTGATTGTTTAATTATGTTTATCACCTCATACTTGTTGATGTGTTTGAATATACGACCTATCATTCAACTGGATCTAGTGATACGGACCAAGTAATCTAGATACCGGGATAGCTCTCCATATCATGTTTCGTATTACTGGACCAATAGGATCACAAATAACGTTCTGTCTTTGTCTTTGAATTATGAGCTTAGTTAGACCGGTAGGTGACCCGTTTATGTTTCAGCAATCATGCTCTTAATTTACTGATAAAGATTGAAATAGTGGACTACCAGTATATAAAACACTGTCAAACAATAAGTGGGTAAAGTCCCGTTAGGCTAGGGTTTTTACAGGATCACCACTGCTTTAATTCTCTAAGATAGATTATAATTAAACTAAAGGATGCTTTATGCGAATGCGTTAATTGTGACAGGATTAATCGTGTCTAGGTCTTAGGATGATGTCCCGCCTAAGTCTTAAGAATGATATGCCGCTTCGAGATAAGCAAATCATTGCACTAAAACAAAGAAACCACCATTGAAGCAGATTTAATATGGCTAATACAGTTTTCTATCATTTGGCTTGTACCACTTTTATATCTTCTAATTTTCTTCTTTTGTATTTATTGTCTATTGAATTGGTATTTGTTTCCACCAAACCTGTGCCAGTCTCTCAGGGTGAAAACCCCTATATCATTAGACAACGTACATAGCAAAGGTTTAACCAGTAAATAGACTAATTAAAATACTAATAGAATATAGGATTAATGTTTCACTCTTAGAGTTCGACACCCTACTTACCGCGAACTCCATCTTGACTGGGTACACTGCTCGTTAAAGTGTTGTTTTAGGTTTGCCGGCAAAATATAAATTTAAAACTTGATAATCAAATAATTGCCCCTACACGATAGCACATCAGGTTTTTGGCGCCGCTGTCTGGGAGTGAATTAATCAAACCTTATTCTTATTAGTATTTCTAATCATTGATTAATTTAGTTTAGTATATTCTGATTATTTAAATTCTGTTTGTATTTATTCGCATTGTATGTTTGTTTAAATTCCTGCATTGCTCAATATGACGTATTTAATTCATTGAATACGGTGTATTAGTCCATTTTACCTTTTTCTCTATTGCAAGTTGATTACATAAAAAAATGGATAACCCAAATATCACCATGGAGGAATACATCAGACTTGAAGAAGAAAAAGCTCGAAGACATGGTAAAACGTTCAATTGGCAAACCGCGACGTTCGGGAAAGTTAAGAACTATGAAGATGAGGACGACTGTTCCATTGACTTCGAAACCAAATTCACGACCATAGTCTTTGATAATACACTAGCAGCAATCCCGTCTGAACCCAAGGTATGTCCTCCTAACGAAAACAAGGTAGATTTCAGAATTTCATTAGACGAATCCGATGATGAAGATTACACGGTAATTTTTGATGAAAATTCGTTTTCGTATAAAATAAATTCTGTCAATGATTTAAAAACGGATTTGGGAATTGATAAACCTTTGTCGCCCAACCCTAGGGTTGATTATTTTGATGATTTAGACTACTTTAAAGATTTTAAAAATGATTTCCATCCATTGTTTATAACGATGGCTTAACGCCTAAATCAGATCTTGAAATTAAACCTCTTGTAAGTACTGAACGTATCGATGAATTTAATTTAATTGATGAAGCATCATTGTCTAAGTATGATGAAGAGATTGTTTCGTGCTTCAATGATCTATTCAACATCATTCATCCCGATGATTCAAAATCAGAAAAAGACAATGATGATAACAATATCAGTATAATACAGTCATCTGAGGGTAATGAAATTATACATGGGAAAAATGGGCTTTCTAAAACAAGTCACGATAAAATCATTAAAACTTTTGAAACAGGAAGTTTTGTCATGAAATTAAATATCGTGATCTGGGAATATTACGTAAACGGAATGCTATTCTTTCTTATTATAAATTTGTATGTGCCGTTTGGCATTCCGTTCGACCCTAAGCAGTATTACAAGGATAGTTGTTATACAAAAGTTACGGAGGCCAAGGTACGCTCTTCTTTGTTAAAACTTTGAAAATTGGTCTCCATACGACGTATATAGGTATACCTATACGCCGTATCAGTTTAATGTTTGATACGTCGTATCAGACAAATCCCAATACGGGGTATCAAGCGTGGGTATAAAAATCCAGCTAAATACGCCGGATCATTTCACATACACTTTTTACTCACAATCAAAAAAAAATCACCGCGCACTTTGATTTCAAAAATCACCCGTGTTTCTATACATTTCTTGCATCCTAATCAAACGATATGATTCAATTTACTCCTTTATTTCTTTTTCAATTATGAATTAGAGTTAGGGTTTATATGACTAAGATATGTTTCCCCCTCCTTTTAGATATTAGACTCAGTAAAACAACGCATTGATAATAAGATTGGGGTATAATGGGGTAAAATAAGGGGAAATCCCCTTTTGATTTTAAACTGCAGAAGCAATACGGTGTATTCAATATCATTGGAAACGGCGTATTGTATCAATTTTTACCCAAATTTTAAACCTTAATACGCCGTATTCAGTTAATTGGATACGTTGTATTGACCTGATATAAGGGACTATACTTTAACTCCATACGCCATATCCTCTCAAAGACATACGGCGTATTCAACTCAGACCCTTACATACGGCGTATCCTTCTATGAATACGCCGTATTATACCTCACACAGAATGATTACTGATTTAGTTAATTTTTCAGATATGGCACCATTACCAGCTGCTGACTAGAGACACCCATGGCTCAGATACCAGATTTAGGAGTACACTGAGGGGATTAGGCATAGTTACGAGCAGAGGCTCGAGACGATATAGAGCAGACCGGTTAATCGGGTTTACGTATTAAATTTTAAGGGATTGACTCTAGAGATGAGGCATGATATGGAAGTGAGGTTGAGGATGGTGTATTCTGGAGAGGGGCATCAGGTGTTCGTGAGTCATGCTTGTAGGAGACTATTTGGGATCCGAGCACCTTTGGTCTGAGAGTTTATTCTAGAGTTTCTCAGCACTTATAAGATGAGCGATACAGAGTGGGATTGGATGTTGCGGATACGCTGTATTTTTAGTTAGGAGGTGTTAGGAGGAGAATGACATGGAGACAGTTTATCTTGGCATTGGGGTTACACACGGAGCAGGAGATGGCTGAGGCTGGGTTTGGAGCCTACTGGGCTGGCAGTGATAGATTGATCCCCGACAAGGGGGATCTTAGGGATTATTAGATCGAGATTTATTCTAAAAGAGACTTCTTGGGCTCCGATCATTCTTATGTTCTTATTCGAGACCCTGTGAGGAGACTATGCCACATGATAATTGCTTATAGTATTTCTGGTAAGGGTAGGCACCTGAGAAGGTGATCGGTGTTGATCTCTTCTACCTCCGCAGCATGGACCGTGGGACTACTAACGTCCCACATCTATTAGCGCAGTATATGTTTAGGCAAGCGAAAGGGAGGAAGAGCGAGGCCAGGCTGTCAGGGGGGCACTTTATTGGGCGTTTGGCTATGCATTTTGGGCTTGTCAGTGACGAGGGATTGAGAGGGCTGCAGGTAGTCACCCGAGAGCTCCCATTGATTGATTTACATAAGCTAGAGAGGCTCCACATCTGCATGAGGTACGGTGACACATGATCTTGGGTAGCCCAGGGACCAGAGAGGCAGTAGGCTGCTGCGGCTAGTGCCCATAAGGCCGATGAGGCTGGTCAGGCAGCTGAGGAGGTTGCTTAGGAGATTCCAGCACTAGCACAGGCACCTCCACCAGCTCCACAGCCCCGTACCATGTCACAGAGGATCGATAGGATTAAGGAGGAGGTGCACGACTTATGGCGTGATGTTGTAGGCTTGCGATGCATTGTCGAAAGCTTTACCACTGAGCAGTCTAGAGTCTCCACCTGGCTGATCACCTGCATGACACAGCTTATGGACGCCAGCGGCTAGACTTATCAGCCATTCGACAGCACCCTCGTAGGTAGCTCACGGTTGTCCTTCTAGAGGCGTGTCAGACCGAGGACAGGCAATGCTAGTACCTCCGCAGCCCCTTATATCGATGCTCAGCCTGACCCTTGATCTCTTTCCCCTTATGTTACTGTATTTGTTGATCTGTACTGTATATTACACTTATGACACTTGATTATCGATTCCCTTTTGATGTATATTATATGATGATTGGTTTGTTTGTGTGTGATAGAATCAAGACTGACAGTAAGTTCATCAACACGACTCATTGATTGATTACAGATTTAAAATCCTAAAATAAATACCTAAAGAATGAAAAAAGGAATGGAGAAAAAGGTCGAACTTAAAGACCAGCTGAAACAAAAGTGCTTCCTGGGAGATAACCTGGTCATTTTAATTGTTTTTCTCATTTTAATTATTTGTTACACGAGTCTGTCTTCCCAGACACTCTATACGGCGTATCGAACCTCGCTGGATACGGCGTACAGAGATGTCTGGACGTTATCAGTTTTTAAAAACTAAATATTTAATTTCCAGTAATTCAATGGTTTCTACAGGAACAATACGGCGTATCCTAGGGTTTGGGATACAACGTATTATTCCCTCTACAGTTGTGTGTTTAATTGTTTTCTTGTACCATTGTAGCGAGATAGAATTTGCGCTTGTCTTCTAATCTCTTATACAGGACCTTGCTGAAACTATGATATGGTATATGCTGAAAAAGACATGTGTTGAACTTATTCGGGTATGCTGAAGCCCTAGTCAACACACTTTTTGCTCAAGGACTCATCTTGGAGAATTATCACGAGCAAAACATCAAGGAGTTTTCCGTTCTAATTCTATTTTCCTTTATTATTTCATTGTTTTATCTATACAACGAGGACGTTGTATAATTTAAGTGGGGAGATGGAGAATTAGAACGTACTTGTCTTATTTTTTACAAAATAACATGCAAAGTGCTTAAAAATGGCCAAATTTAAAAAAAAAATTAGCATGACTTTTGTAAAAATCACTAGTTACATTACCTAGCGCACTATAACCCTTGATACATATTGTGAGAATTAAGCCTATTCTATTTCCAACTGTCTACTTAAAATTCCATAAAATTATAAGTGTGCCGGTGATATAGTGGACTTTAGAACTTAGCCTGGTATATCACTCGAGATCGCCATGATTAGTACTATGGATTTAGATGGAAGAACATGTTCAATTGATAAATTTCTAGGATTTAACCAAATAGCCTACATGTCGTAAAATAACCATCCACACTGGTTAGTTAACTCCCGTGTAACCCTTGCTTACTCTCATTTTTAGAGTAAAATCCCCTAGAATAATCTGTTGAGCCATTCCTTTCTTTTTCGTCACCATATTATATGTTTCGTTACACCTTTGCACCTTAGCCTACCGTGTAGATTAAACCTATTTTACCAATGTTGCTAGTTGCTTTCGTGTAAAGTTTTATATTTCCTGTGTCAAAGTGAAAATTTTCTATCTCTGTAATGATTGGGAAATTGCACAATGCAATGGGAAAAATATGTAGCTCGTAAGTTTTGCTACTTTCGCGATTATGAATCATGTCCAAAGAAGAAATGTTACACGGAAAAGATTACCCGGATGAATTATGATAGTGAAGACGGTGAAACCAAACTGAGGTTTATGATGTATTGTTGAAAAAAAAAAGATGAAACAAAAATAGTCGGTTCAAAAGAAGTTTATGCCGAAGGAATTACTTAGAAGGATCGACTATTCGTTGATACATTACAAAAATCAACTATGTAAAGTCTTGTAAAAAGTGGCCGATATCACCACTTATGTAAAAGTATGTAAAGAGCGGGATGTAAGGGAAGTTGACTGTTATGTGAATGCCAACTTAGGTTGTCTTTGTCATTTCTTTGATCGAGGCGTCTATATATATGTTCGAGTCTTTGTCATAGAACGGTCGAGGGAAAGTTACTAGCAACCGTACCTTATTTGTTGGCTTAATCTATTGTTTTTGTGAATTTACTTAACACCCATTTACTTCCCTTTCTTGCAACTAACCCTTAGTGTCTACTCGAACTAGGACTTTATCGCGCATAGCATGTCTATTCTGTCGTTACGTTCGGCCATGCTGGCATGTCCTGCTGCCTTGTTGTATTATGACTTTTCGGTTAAAAGTAGAAGCTCCCTACCCTATATCATTCTTCATCTTAACCACTGGTTAAACACGAACAGGGATGTGATCGGATTGTATATGTCTATTCCGTCATTACGGCCATGTATGTACAATACAGCTGCCTTGTTGGTATGGTACTTATGGTGAAAGACTATTGAATAATCAACCCTAAGCCTTCTTAACCTATTTATCTTTTGACTTTCTTCGTCGCTTAGCGATGAAGATGTTGTATCCATGCCAAGCCCTATGATATCGAAGCTAATCATAACCGACAGCAATTGAGCATAACTATAAAGTGTGCAACAACCTAGATTAGTTGAGTGATCTGAGTGTTTTCATTTCCATTAAGCGTAAGGAGCCTCGGTTATGTACAAGGTGATTAGGAACAAAACGATGCTTAAACGGAAATATCCTCAACTTCGGTTGAGACACATTTTCATAAAACTGGAACTTTTTCTAAATTCTACTCGAGACCGAGTAGATTCAAGTGGGTGATATTTGATGACACAAATAACGTCACGTAATATATCATTTATCCATCTATTTGCCCACATTTATATAATGAATTGCATTATTTTGTACTTAATTGCTTATAAAGTTGAATAAATGCAGTTATTCAGAGTGTTTTTTAGAAACAAGCTAAAAGGCGCATAATTTGAAGCTAAAACGAAGACATTTGAAGATTGCTGAAATTTCACCAATACGTCGTATCCAACTAAGAGATACGGCGTATCTGCGCCAAGACTTCACAAGAAAACGCGTTTTTGACCATTCCTTCCCAATACGCGTTCCATTGCTGTCTTACATAACTCCTAATCCATAGAAGATAAATATTCGAAGATACAATATATTCAATAAATTAAGGAAAGATAGCAAAGATTTTATTACGAACGTAGCACGCACTAAAGTAAAGACTCCAAGGAATCCAGCCCAAAACGTCCGTACGACCTTGTTTGGATTCGACGGAATCGAGTCTTTTTCAACACTATAATTAGGAGACTACTCAAAAACTAGTTATCAGTGTGCAATAACAAATAAAATAATACCTTATACAATACTCACTAAAGAGACGATCTTAAATAGAAGAACATGCCACCAAGGTACAAACATTGATCACCGATCCATAGATGACATCGTGTATTATTACTCTCTTAATCGTTCAATATTTTCATTGTTTGATTACGCTGTAAATTACAATGGATTGTGGGCTAATACCCTCGGTTATTACCATCTAAGAAAGTTTAATGTTTGTGGTTTGTTTTTAAAATCGATTTTTTAATTTATCATTTATTGTTTAATTATGTTTATCACCACATACTTGTTTATGTGTTTTAGAATTCGACCGTCATTCAACAGAACTAGTGATACAGACCAATTAATCTAGATATCGGGATAGCTCTCCCATATCTTGTTTCATATTACTGGACAATAGGATCACAAATAAAGTTCTGTCTTTGTCTGTTGATTATGAGCTTAGTTGGAAAGTTGGACCGGTAGTGACCCGATTTATGTTTGCAATCATAAGCTCTTAATAACTGATAAAGATTGGAATAGTGGACACCAGTATATAAAACAGCCGTCAACAAATAAGTGGGAAAAAGTCCCCGATGGGCAGGTTTTAACAGGATCACCACTGCTTTAATTCTCTAAGATAGATTATAATTAAACTAAAGCATGCTTTATGCGGATGCGTTAATTGTGACAGGATTAATCGTGTCTAGGTCTTAGGATGATGTCCCGCCTAAGTCTTAAGAATGATATGCCGCTTTGAGATAAGTAGATCATTGCACTAAAACAAACAAACCAACATTGAACCGGATTTAATATGGCTAATACAGTTTTCTATCATTTGGCTTGTACCGCTTTTTTATCTTCTAATCTTCTTCTTTTGTGTTTATTGTGTATTGAATTGGTATTTGTTTCCACTAAACTTGTGCCAGTCTCTCAGGCTGAAAACCCCCATATCATTAGACAACGTACACAGCATAGGTTTAACCAGTAAATAATCTAATTAAAATATTAATAAAATATAGGATTAATGTTCCACTCTTAGTGTTCGACACCCTACTTACCGCGAACTCCATTTTGATCGGGTATACTGCTTGTTAAAGTGTTTTTTTTGGTTTGTCGGCTAAATATAAATTTAAAACTTGATAATCAAATAATTGACCCTACACGACAACACATCAAAGACTTACTAGTTTTAGAGCTTTTAGTTGGAGTTTTACCATTTGGGGTTTCCTTAGTGGTGGATGGCTTCTTGGAAGACTCGGACTCTTTAGTTCTTCTCCTCTTGGTCTTCTTACCCTGGTTTGGTCTAGCCGGAGGGTCTTCATCATCATCGTCTTCATCATCATCATTCTTTCTCTTGTGGTCTTTAACTGTGTCAGTGACTTCCTTATCCATTGCATTTTCATCTTCAATTAATGCTTCCATGAGTGCAGGGTACAATCGATGATTGGCAGGTTTATGTTAAAAGAGTTGTTTGCATGGATGGATTGGTAAAGAGTGCTTTTTAGATCATATTCTTTAAGAGTCGCCTTATCAATAGACTTGATAGTAAACTGTGGGTTCTTTTGACTCTCAGTTTGTTCCTTCTTAATCTTGAGAATATCTGAAGGACTTTTCCCAGATTATTGTTTAACTGTTGGTGTTGGTTTCTTGGTTAACTTAGGAAGATGTTGCAGAGAATATTTATGAATGAGATCTGCCGTGTGTTTTTGCAGTTCCTTTTGAAATATATCTCCGACTTTAGTATCATGATAACTATCAACAACTGTTGGAACTTGGGACTGGAGAACAGCAAGAGCTTCAGAAGAGTGGTCAACAGTTTTCAGTTCATAAACATCTTTTTCTAATTTTGCAACTCTTAGTTTAATAGCAGAGAGTGCATTAGATTCATGAACAACAGTGATGATAGTTGAAGCATCGGTTGTGATTGGTGGTGTTGAGATTGGTGTAGGTGTTTGTTGTATGGATGAGATGATAGGTGTCACTTGAGGTGAGGGGATTGCAGTTGAAACTAGAGTTTCAGTTACAATTTCTGGTATAGGTGGAAGATTGGTTGTCTCTGGAATCACTTATACAGGAATCTTCTGTACTGAGGTTGAGAACTGGTGTCTAGGGCGTTTCCGTGATGGATGGAAATATCTAAAAAGAACTACATTGAGCATCTGCAGAATCCTTAAAACTGTACTAACAAGGAAGAAATCCAGAAGAAATATAAGGAATTTAATCACAAAACTTAAGATTCAGATAATCTTGACAAATGAGGGAGTTCAGATTTTTTAGTATCATCCTTTGCTTCTGAAGTCTTTTTAGCTTCTTCCTTTGCTGCATCAGTAACCTTTTCTTCACCTTTATCAGACTCATCAACTTCATTATCTTTCATTTCTACATCATCTTAATTGCGCACATGTATCTTATACTTATAAATCTCATCTTCATCAGATTCAGGTTCGTCATCTTCATCATCTGCATCTTGTGTATCCCTGACATGATCATCGCCTTCGTCATCAACATCATCATCTTTATCATCCTTCTCAACATCATCATTATCATCATTAGAAAATTCACTATCTTGTTTACTCCCTACTTCAAGATGACTTCTCTTCAGTATGCCATATTCCTCATCGGAACACCTGGATTAGGCACCAATTCCTTCACTTTGAGGTAGCAGAGACATTGTGGACTCATCGTAACCCTGTTTTACAACCATAACCTTCATTAGTCTTAGTACCCTGGTTGTTCTTCTGCTTGTATTCCCTTACTTCCTAAAGAGCATGCATGTAATGTCTGTAAGCTTCTGTTCTTGTAGAGTAAAGAGATGGAGCACCTTTAACTTTCTTTAAAGTGGCGGTTTTGACTTTGGAGTACTCGAAGAGTCTGAATGAACTACACTCTTAGAACTTCGCATTAAGACTTCTTCATATCAAATCAGGATAGATTCAGTCACGATCCTAAGCATGTGAAGCTGGACTTTTCCTTGCTGGCTTATGCATCTTTGCTTTAGTTTGACTGAAAACTTAGCTAATTCTAAAGCAAACCTCAGATCATCCCCCCCCCCCCAAAGATAATGTTGTCCATCAGCTGACAGTGTGACTTCTCTTGACTCTTCTCTTACTTGAAGACTTTTTCCTTAGCTGGTTCAGTTCAGTTTAAGACCTTCAATACAACGATAGTTTTCCTAATAGTCATCAACAATCTACCTGTCCTTTGAACCATTTTCCTTTGCTCTTCTTGGGTGGAATCTGATGAGTTGAATATTTGATGAACATCTAATATGATTCTGAACACTTGATTGCATCAGTCAGCATCACATCAGGAATGGGAAGTCCATATTCTTGATAGTGCTTATGATTGAGGTTGGTGAGAGACTTGTGTTGTTTCAGGAAATGGTTGATGATGATCTTGGTAAATCAGGGATATGGCATGTTCTCACGTCTTGATCTCTTTTCTTTCCTGTGATCAATCTGGTAAGAAAGACTGTTAGGAACGATAAAAGTGTTAATTATTATTAGGAATTGGTCTTAGCTTAGTTTATAGTTTTATTAGTAGATATGATGTAATAAAGTCTATCTTGGTCAAAGTTATGTAAAGTTGACCACGGTTTGACTAAGTTTAGGGAAAATAGAAATACTTTAGTAATAAGTATATATACTCATCTTGGAGGAGTATATATACATGTCTTGTCTTTGTAACACTCACTTCTCCCTCCCATTTCTATTTTCCCCTTTTGAAATGAAAGTTTAAAAAATGATGAAAATACTCTCTAGCTCCTCTCCTTTATTCATATAGCTGTCGTATGATATCTACTTAGCAAACATAGCATCTAACAAGTGGTATCTATCGCCGGGAGAGATCTAGTGTAGTTTTCGTGATCAAATCAAGCCTAATTGCAAGAAATTCGATCGATTGAGCTTTCGTAAGGATAAACAGTAGCTTTCGTATGGTTTAGTTTTATGATTTGATGTGTTTTTGATCTTAAAACGCAATACATTAGCTTTCGTAACTATCAAATTGTAGAATTAATACCTCGTTTACGAAAATTACATGTTTTTGAATTCAAAATTGATCGGAAAAAAATGGATTTGTTAGCTTTCGTAAACAAGAAGATAGGTTTCGTTAACTGTTTTTAGGCGGGAAAATTACTTTCGCAAGACAATTTTAAGCTTTCATAAGGAAGAAATCTTTCGTAAACTGTCATACGCAAGTCATTTCTTAGCTTTCGTAACATAGAATTACTTTCGTAACGATAAATCTAGCTTTCGTAACATAGAAACTTGTTAATTTGAAGAGATAACGTTGAGTTTATCGTTTTTAAACTATTAAAGATCAAATACGTAAGTTTTCTTAGGTTTCGTAGTTACGAATTCACGAAAGTTAGGGATTTCTTGTAATTATACGAAAGTAGAGTTTATTTGGAATTTACGAAAGGAGGTTTCGTATATTTGAGCTTTCGGTAACCGTTGGGTTTCATATACTGTGGAAGCTTTCGTACTCTTTGTGGTTTCGTAAATCAGAGGTTTCGTATCAAAAGCTTGGTTTTGGTTTCGTAAATTCATGGTTTCGTATCACAGTGGAGGTTTCGTATCACAGTTTTGATAACTGAAGGTTTCATAGGAGGTTTCGTATCACAGTTTTGATTACTGAAGGTTTCGCAAGAGGTTTCGTATTACAGTTTGAGGTTTCGTACACTGTTTTCGAGGTTTCGTAACACAGTCAAGAGGTTTCGTAACATCATTTTTGAGGTTTCGATACACTGTTTAAAGGTTTCGTATCTTATTGTTTGGGTTTCGCAACACAGTTACAGAGGTTTCGTATCTTCTAATTTGGAACTTGAGCTTTCGTAACAAACTTTAAAAGTGTAATACAAGACAAGGTTGTTATTGCTCGTTAACTTCACGATTACAATACTTTATCTCCAAAACGATCCAAGTTTACTTTGTAATCATTTGATACAACATGTCTACTTCAAATAATTCAACCAACTCCAATCAACAAACTCTAGCAAATTCAGGAGCTAATGAAAGACCTCCAATGCTTGAAAAGGGGAATTATATTCCATGGGAAAGTCAATTCAGAAGGTTTTTAAATAACAAGCTTGAAGACGGGGAGAGAATATGAAATTCGATACACAATGGCCCTTATCAAAGACCCATGGTTGTTGATCCAACAAATCCTACTGTATCAATACTTGAATCGTTGTCCAAAATGACTGAGGGTAACAAGAAGCAATACATTGCTGATGTTAGGGTCATGAATTATCTTCTTTAAGCAATACTAAATGATATATACAATTCAGTGGATACATGTGCAATAAGCCTCATGAAATGAGGAACAATCAAAAGTTAATGGCGATGGACTGATATTTCTAATAATGTGGGACATTCACGGCTTATGGATGAATTTGATAAGTTTGCAGCAAAAGAAGGGGAATCTTTAGAATCTGTGTATGAAAGGTTGACGACACTTGTGAATATCATGGATCGTAATAATGTACGTCCTATTACAGTGGCAATCAACACAAAGTTTCTCAATTGTTTGCAACCAGAATGGAGCAAATATGTTACCATGGTTCATTAAAATCAAGCTGGCAAAGCTGTCTCATATACGATTGTAAATGATTCGATGTACAATTTTGAACCACATGTTCTCTACATCCAGGGGTAAAGAAAGCTGCCAAGATCGACGATCCTTTACTCTTAATTCTCATTTTAAATGCGTCTTCATCATCCATCCTCATGCACATTCTTTCTTATTCTCCACAATCAATACTATGTCACATAATTCCTTCATCTGATGTTGATTATCGATGCCTATATCAAGGGGATTACAAGGGGATTCTCAAGAGATAAACTTACAACAACCATGAGTTACCCGACAATTTCTCAAAAGTTCTCTTCACCTACAACAATCATCTTCGTGTGTCATCAAACACAAAAAAATCAAGCTGTGTTTCAGATGGTCGATGACATACAAACAAAGAAGCAGGCAATGTGAAATGTTAACAAAATGTGGAAGGCCATTGCAGCACAACCAAAAATGTATGATGGTGATATGCTTCATAGTGACAAGTTGAAAATCCATTCACCTGATTCAGAGGAAACTTTAGAGGATGCGGAAGAAAGTAGAAACAAAATGAAAGACAAAATTGTTAGAAATACAGAAAGTGTTGATCATTTATGAGATCTCAACGATCGTACCTTAGGGGGAGATTGTTAGGAATTCAGTTTTTAGTGAAGTGACGATCATTATCGATCTCACGAGCCTTTGTAATAGATAGACAATTTTATGTATTACTTAGTAAACTAACCGGGCCAAAGCATAGAAAGCCCAGGGCAAGCCCATGGAAAGCATGGTTTATCTTTTGTATAAAAGCCCTCTCCATACATGGGGAGGGTGTTGGTTGAAACATTTTACACACACTATTTAGTGTGTTTTCTCCCATCCATCTCTCTCTCTCTAGCTTTCTCTCTCAAGTTCATATAGTGTGAAATTATTGGAACCTAACAATTTTTAATAGTAAGCTTAGTAGTTGACCGGTCGAGAAGGACCGCCAATAACATTCTCCAATGGGTGATTCTTTGTTAACTTAGTGAGAGTATCAAACAATTGATTAAGATGATGCAAATTTTGTGGAATGACCCCTTGTAAAGTTGTCTCTTTAGAACTCGGGTCTGAAGAAAGATTATGAACGAGAGGTGCATTATTAAATTGTGCATTTTGATGTCCATGAATTTGTTCTTCAACACCTTGATGAGTGACTTGAGATTGAATTTCCTGATTTATTGGTGAAGTACTAGCAGAGGTACATCTTGATCAATGGTAGGTTACAAAGGTGAATCGGCTGGATCAACAACTCTTGGAGCAGCAACCGCTATCGGATTTGGAGAAACAGCACGTGGTGGAGGATTGAAGTACTCATCAAACAATATTTGAAACAGGATCTCATAGTCTTTCTTGGATGGTGGAACATAAGGTGTTGGAGAAACTGGGTTTTGCACGAGTCCTGATCTGATGTATCCAGGAGTCAATTTGACCATTTCATACACATTGAGAGACCAAGTTGAACTATATTGATCACATTTGATTCACTATTCTACCCTTCAAAAATTGCATATGCGATTGCCATTTTTGATTGATCTAGTGAATTAAAATACAAGCTAATGTACGTTGATTCACTTAATGATTGAACGAGCATGGGAAAATTTGAAGAATGTTGATGAGAATGGTCAAGTTAACTATGACAAAATCAATGGGCTTTATGAAACATTTGTTCCTCAACAAGAACTTTCTGCTGAACAAACATATTTTTCAATTCCTTCCACTTCCAATAATAGTTCTAAGTCTAAAGATATTCCATCGGAATCACCAGTTTTAAAAATGTCAAATGAAAGTCGCTTGTTAAAAAAGATTGATAAATTGGGTGATGCACTTTCTGGTTTCTATACCAAGATTAATAAAACTCTTTTGAAAGACGCAGAACGTAGATGGCTGTCTGATAGTCAAAATGAATTAAGGGAGTTTTATAAAACTGATGTGATTCCGACGTCAAGATCTTTATACATGAATCTACAAAATATCAAAGAAGAACTAATTGAGGAAGTGCAGGAAATGTTAAATATTTTTGAGTCAATGGAACAAAGAGTTAATGAAAAATCTCCAACAAAAATTCTTTTACAGAAAGAGATTGATCGACTTTTGGAAGTGTCCTTCACAAGTGAAATCCGAGATTGTGTGTTGCTCTCGGCTGCACAACAAACACATGATTTGTTAAAAGATGAACTTGAGAAAAGTTCAAATGATTCCAAGGAAATCCAAGCCAATTTGCTACACAGAATCAAAATTCTTGAAAATGATTTTCAGCGATCACAAGCTTAGAGTATTGATTTTGAACTACAATTACAACATCAAAAAGATAAAAATGGCTTGTGATGTTTCTTGGAAGTCAAAATTGTCAATTTTGAATTCTGAGAACGTGTTATTAAAAGGTCAAGTTGAGTCAGTTGTTCAAGAATGCGAAAACATTAAACTTGAATTTCAAAAACTTTTTAATTCCATCAAAGTAACACGGCCTCAACATCAAAAAGAAGTTGATGAGTTGATTCAATGTGTCAATCAAAAGACTTATGCTTATGGTGATGTGCGTGCTGAAAATCAAGATCTTTTAATGACCATTTCTGAGCTTAAAAGTAAGCTTTGCACCATTGAGAAAGGAAAGAATGTGAATACTAAGTTTGATTCATCCGAGACCTTAGGAAAACGTGTATGTGTTACACCGTTTAACAAACAAATAACACTAAGGATAACTCAGATAGGTCAAAACCAGTCACTTTACAGTCTACATCCAATAAGAATGTCATTACAAGAGGCGTGTATAAAATAAACAAGCAAGACATGAAAACACCAGGTTCTAAGGCTAATACAAATGTTTCTAATTTCACAGGTGTAGAAAGTTCACATAGTGTTAGAAGATCAACGACTAAGAACATTAAATCGAAGAATAGTATCTTGAAGAACACTAAGAGCTCCTCTACATATGTGTGGAAGACATTAAATAATGCTTGTTTAGATTCTAATAAAAGTGACACAAAGACTTCGAATGTTTCTCAAACAAATATCCAATTCTAACACTGTAAAAGCATGTGTAAATGTTGTTAATGACGGTTCAAATATTGTGTGTATTTCTTGTGGTAATAATGTGTTTTTGAATTCTCATGAAAAGTGTGTTGCTCGTCATGCATTATCTAGGAAGTCTAGTGTTAAGAGAGCCTTATTTTCACCCCCCTTAGCAACACAATCTAAGCATTTAGGAGCTACTTATGTAGTTACTAAATCTAGGTTAAGTGTTGCTACAACCCCAACAGCAATAAGTAAGGTCTACAGTGTGTTAACACCATCGTCTGATTCAAGAAACACAAGGACACTAAGTAGTTACATGAACTACAAAATTGCGACAAGCAGGGGAAACAGTTGCAATAAGTGGTGTTGTAATTTCAAACACGGTTTTTAATTGGACACACTAAAAAAAGCAAAACTGTTCTATAACATCAAGTGTTACAAAGTAAAATATTGTTAGATCTAAGACTAGATTCACCTGCTTATTCTCTATAAGTGGGTAGTTAAACTGTCCACTCTTCCATCTGCATTTGTTTCATGTGATGCAGGTGATCCAGCTTGTTCTGTAGATTGTTGATAGCGGATGCTCAAAGCATATGAGTGGCAATCTTCAACTGCTAAGAAATTTCATTGAGAAATTCATGGGAATAGTCTGCTTTGGGAATGATCATTTTGCTGCAATCACAGGCTATGGAGATTATGTTCAAGGCAATCTCACAATTTGTATAGTACTTTTTATTGTTGAAGGCCTTGGACACAATTTGTTTTCGGTTGGACAATTCTGTGATGGAGACTTAGAAGTAGCCTTTCGTTCTAACACATGTTATGTTCGGAACTTAGAGGGAGATGATTTGCTTACGGGTTCTCGAGACTCAAATCTCTATACTATCTCTATTTCCGAGATGGTGGCTTCTTCTCCTGTGTGTTTAATGTCCAGAGCCACATCAACAAAATCTTAGTTATGGCATCGTCGGATATCTCATTTGAATTTTGGAACCATTACCCAACTCACGTCAAACGATCTAGTTGATGGGCTACCAAAATTTAAGTACACCAAAGATCACTTATGTTCAACTTGTGAACAGGGTAAAAGCAAGAAAGCTTCACTTCCACCAAAGTTGGTTCCAAGCACTGAATCCAAACTTGAATTACTTCACATGGATTTGTGTGGGCCAATGCGGTTTGCTAGTATCAATGGCAAGAAATATATTCTAGTGATCGTTGATGACTATTCTCGGTACACCTGGGTCTATTTTCTTCGCACCAAATATGAGGCTCCAGATATGATTATCGACTTCGTTAATCAAGTGCAACGGAATTTAAAAGCTTAGATTATGACCATTCGAACTGATAATGGAACCGAATTCAAAAACGAGAAATTACAGTCTTTTTATGCAAAGTTAGGCATTGTTCATAAAACTTCAATCGCCCGAACGCCTCAACAAAATGGTGTTGTTGAACGCCATAATCGTACACTAGTAGAGGCCGCTCGAACAATGCTTATCTTTTCCAAAGCACCAGAATTTTTATGGGCCGAAGCTATTGCTACTGCTTGCTTTACCCAGAATCGCTCTATTGTACACACTCGGCACAATAAAACTCCTTATGAGCTGATTCGTAGCAGAAAACCCAATGTTCAATACTTTCATGTGTTTGGATCTCTTTGTTATCCAACAAATGATCGTGATGATCTTGGGAAGATGAAACCGAAGGCTGACATTGGTATCTTTATTGGTTATTCTGAGTCATCACGAGGATTTCGTATTTACAACCGCAGAACTAAGAAGATAATGGAAACAATCCATGTCAAGTTTGATGAACTCACAGCTATGGCTTCTGAATGCAACAATTTAGAACCCGGAATAAACTGCACGAATTTCACTAATTCATCGGAAGATTCACAATCAATACCTTCTAAATCTGACTTGGATAATTTGTTTGGTCCTCTGTACGAAGAATACTATTCAACGAGTTCACATGAAGTGTCTGACAATTCCGCTGCAAATACTACTGATAATGATCACACTTCTTCATCCTCATCAATCATTGTTGATCAAGATGATGCTCCTCTAGTCGTATCTTCGTCAGATGAACAAATTGCTAATGCACCAAACTCTCCAGTCATGAATGAAGTTACCGATGAATTCGTTCAAGAAGATGTTGCAGATTTTGATGGATACATGTTTCATGATGCACCTCAAACTCCTGAATTCGAAAGTAGCTGAGTCCACTTCCACTTTATCAGAGGAACTTTCCATCAAATATGCATTAATTTTACCAACAACATCGCTCAACTGATAGATGGACTAAGAATCATCCACTCGAATAAGTGATTGGCGATCCCTCAAAGCCGGTAATGACAAGAAAACGCTTACAAACTGATGCAGAAGTTTGCATGTATGGACTCACCATCAGTATAATCGAACCAAAGAATATCAAGGAAGCTATGCTTGAGCACAGATAGAATGACATTCCATGCCAAGATGTGATAAAACCATTTTATACCGCCTTGATGTTTGGGAGCTTGTTGAATGTCCTGTTGGCAGAAACATAATCGCAGTAAAATGGATTTGGTAAAACAAGACTGATGCTGAAAATACGGTTATTCAGAACAAGTCTCGTTTGGTTGCCAAAGGATATCGTCAAGAAGAGGGAATAGATTTCGAGGAGTCGTTTGCACCAGCTGCTAGACTTGAAGCTGTCAAAATTTTTGTGGCTTATGCGGCACATAAGAACTTTCCTATTTTTTAGATGGATGTTAAAACAGCATTCCAGAATGGACCACTAAAAGAGGAAGTTTTTGTTCGCCAACCAGATGGTTTTGTAGACCCAGAGTTTCCCAATCACGTTCATCGTCTTAAGAAAGCTCTATATGGTCTCAAACAAGCCCCGAGAGCCTGATATTACAAGCTTTCCTCGTTTCTAATCGAACACCATGTCACAAAAGGTATTGTTGATCTGACATTGTTCATAAGGAGACATGTGGATGACATTTTGTTAGTTCAAATATATGTCGATGACATATATTTTGGGTCAACTAAACCAGCTTTTGCAAAAAGATTTGAAAAACTCATGAAATATAATTTTGAAATGTCATTGATTGGTGAAATGAAGTTCTTTCTCAGACTTCAGGTTCATCAATCTCCCCGGGAATCTTTATATGCCAATCACAATATACTATGGATATTTTTAAGAAACACGGGATGGGAAAATGTGATACCGTAAGTACACTAATGGCTACTAGTAAACTTGATGCAGCTTTACAGGGTACCCTAGTCGACTAAACTAGGTATCGTAGTATTATTGGGGGACTCATGTATCTAACTGCTAGTCGACCAGACATTGCCTATGCGACATTTGTATGTGCGCGTTATCAGGCACGCCCGACTGATAAACACCTCAAAAAGGTCAAAAGGATCTTTTGATATCTTAGACAAACCATTAATATGTGTCTATGGTATTCAAATGATTCTGGGTTTGAACTAATTGCCTATGCAGATGTCGACCATGCAGGGTGTAATGATGATTGTAAAAGCACATCGGGAGGCATTCAGTTTTTGGGAGATAAGTTAGTCAGCTGGTCATCTAAAAACCAAGATTATACAACTATGTCATCTGCTGAAGCTGAGTACATATCCTTGTCTACATGTTGTGCTCAAGTCATCTGGATGAGAACACAACTGCTGGACTATGGATTTCATTTTAACAAGATTCCGATATACTGTGACTCAAAAAGTGCAATTGCCATATCTTGCAATCCGGTACAACATTCAAGAACAAAGCATAACATCCGTTATCATTTTATCAAAGAGCATGTTGAGAAAGGTACAATTGAATTATACTTTGTCGGGACGGAATACCAACTTGCTGATTTATTTATAAAAGCCCTTCTAAAAGAAAGGTTTGAGTTTTTAGTTCACAAGATTGGTATGCGATGTATGACTCCACTTCAGTTGGAACGTCTAGCAAAGTTGTCTTCTTGAAACTAAGATCATACATCAAAAACATTTTTAAATACATTTAAAAAACAAAATACAAAATTAAAAAATTAAAAATTCAAAAAGATTTAAAAAAATATATTTTTAAACAAAATATTTTTTAATTTAAGGATTCAAACACATATCTTCTCTGTTCAAATCAGTCTCATGATACTTCATTTCTAAAAACGTGGTTCTTTAAATGCAAATTTGTGTATCATGAACTGAGGGGGAGTAAATCATTCTAAAATGACCTTTCACTGTAAAAATATGTGTTTTATATTAAAAATCCATTCAAAAACAAAAGATTTATTCATTAATCATTAAGTTTTGAAATTTTCAAGTGTGCAAATTAAAAGAATTAACAATCTCTTGAATGAGTTATTTAATTATACATTTATTCGAGGGGGAGTTATGAAATTTCCTAAAATTTTTCAAAATCTTCTCATAACAAAATATTCAAAACTGCAAAATTAACTATCGCTCGACAAGTTCTTTAATTAGATATCTTGTTTAGGGGGAGTTATAAATTTTTTCAGGACAAATCATCATCAGAAAATAAAATTGTGTGCTTAAAAGTAAAAATTACTTCATTTCGAACAAACTTTATAAGAAAGGATATTTTAAAAGTGGATAATTGTTCAAGGGGGAGTTATGAAATTTTTAAGTAAAAACAAGAAGTTAATTGGAGAAATTAAATCAAAAGGATTATTTTTGAAAAAGTGGTCTAACTCCAAAGGGGAGTTATGAAAATTCTGAATAAAAAGGGGATACGGAAGTAATTTTTGGAATTAAAAGGTGAAAAATGCAAAAAAAACTTTCGTATGGATGTTTGTTGTTTACGAAAGAATCTTAAGGGACTGAAAATAACAAAGTTAAAAAGTAGCTTTTGTAGGGTTTAAATAGCTTACGTAAGGAACTTAAGGGACTAAACTTCCCAAAATGTGAAAGTTATTTTCGTAGATATAAAAGACACATTTATGTATGAAACTGTATCACTTTCGTAAAATCAATAAAGTTAGGTTTCGTAAACTCTCTCAGTCATTTGAGCTTTTGTGTCAAAGAACCTTCGATCCAAATCGATTTGTTGAACTCTTGTGCTAGAAAACGTAAGAATCGAGTCCTTTTTGTAATCTTTTTGCTAATAATTGTTGTTTTTAATTGATTACATAGGTTTCAGACAGATCTAGGGTTTCGTAAATTTGAAAGGCGTTTAGAAAACGAAATTGATTGAGGCAAAATACTAATATGTGATTAATAACTTGATTGGAATTGCCTGATCACTGAAAATATCACTTTATGGACTGTAATCATTGGTTTCGTAACAAAGAAAAGTCAGGTTTGTAACTTGGAGTATTTGATTTTAGAACATAAGCTTAAATGTTGGAAAATGATAAATAAGTTGTTTAAATAAGTTGAAGCATTAAGCCTATCATTTTTAGAAAAATCAAAGTTTACATAAAGTAAAATGTACACAGTTTTTGGTTTCGTGAACAGTATTGGGCCAATAGGTTTCGTAAATGATATTTTGAGCCTAATGATGGGTTTTGTAAGGATTAATGAGCTAAAATTTTAGGTTTCGTACAAAGAAAAAATGGAATAAAATTGTTTTATCATAATCTCAAAAAGGGTTTCAATGTTAAATAAAAAGGCATCTTACGAAAACAAATGATAAATTTTGTTTCTAATCATATTTTATATTGATAATGGCATAAAATGGTGAAGTTTGGTCACGTTCTTTTACGATCGTTTCCTGAATTTAACAGGATGAGGAGTGAGCAATCTATTGACCATCCAGATATCGTATATAAGATCATGTTTTGTTCAACAAATTTTTTCAGTCAAAAGTGATCAATGATTTCAAATTATAAGAAGGAACATATGATGGAAATGCAAAAAGTGAGCTCCAATTGTCTGTGATCATAACGTTTATCATGCCTTATAAAAGAGAAGTTCAAAAGTTTGTTTCAAAAACCGTTCAAAATTTGGTTTGTAACTATCTGTTGAACAATTATTGGGTAAATGGTCTAAGTCATGTCCAATTTTAGCCGTTTTATGCAATGAACAGAATGAGTGAGTGGCTTAGTGACCATCCAATTATTGTTTCATTAGATTAGTTATTTAAATCATTGATTTCAAAAACATCTTTAAAAATTTTTGTGCTTGGAAAAGTTATCTTAATTTTAAAAATCAAAAGGCTACATTTTTGTGTCAAGAAAATGGTACTCTTTTACAAAAAGTATTTGAGAATATGAAGTTATGCTTTTGGATTTCTTAAATGAAATTTTTGCAAATTGTCTTTTCTAATCAAAGATTTCTTCATTATACTTCAAAGAG
Source organism: Tanacetum coccineum (assembly GCA_026074375.1). Lineage (NCBI taxonomy): Eukaryota > Viridiplantae > Streptophyta > Magnoliopsida > Asterales > Asteraceae > Tanacetum > Tanacetum coccineum. The sequence goes on along the minus strand of BQNB010000489.1, from coordinate 95,510 downwards.
TATCAATTTCATCAAAAAACTTTGTGGGGAGGAAAAACAAACAGAAGAGTGATAAAATCCATACGCGAAAAAGCAAATCAATGTATACTCGAAAAAGAATTTCCAGAGCATACAAAATGAGTTTAAAAGAATTATGCGTATACGGCATGTGCCGAAAAAGCAAGAATAGACACATGAGAAAGAAAATGATCAGAATATGCTCAAAAAGAAATGCCAGAGCATATAAAACAGACAGAGTGGAAAGAGACAAAACATGTCAAATATGTGCAAATTTTCAAACTATATCTCATCTCACTAATCATTTCATGTCATCATGCAGTATTTTACATGGCTCAACACGTGATTCCATCAGCTCAACTTGTTCCTTAATACAAACCAATCAGGAGATGCAACAATTATGTGGTGTTGCAAAGTATTCCTTGCTCTCCCGAATGCAAGATAGTTGGGCTGATACTTCTTGATCATTGTCTTAGTCATGCATTAACTGCAACTGCCGATGTCCCTGCTGTGTACCTACAACAATTCTGGAGGACGGTGAGCAAGGTACCAGATACTGAGGACACGATCAAATTCTTGCTGGATACTGAGCAGTTCATATATACTGTGGATGTGTTCCGAGATACTCTCCAATTACCAGTGGAAACTCTTGAGAATCCATTTGTCGCACCAGCCAACATCCACACTATTGAAGCATTCATGAACAAAGTTGGTTATCAAGGTGTTGTTGACAAAGTGAGTGCTTTTTTCACAAAGAATCTGGCTCAACCATGACACACTATGTTCAAAGTATTCAACCGCTGCTTAACAACAAGAACTTCTGGCCATGATCAGACCAAGATCAACATTCTTCAGTTGTTTCATGTTGTAATCAACTGAACACATGTTGATTATGCTGCTCTTTTTTGGTGGGATTTTATGAATAATATGTTTAAGAAAAAGGAAGCTATTCAATATCCTTGATTCACCAAATTGATTATTGCTGATATGATGAAGAAATTTCCCAACATTCCTAAGAGGATTGAAGAGGATTATCATTCTATCAAGGATGATGTTCCATTGGTTAGTGTGTATACAACGGGGAATGTCTCAGTTTGAGGGATGCTGATTCCGAATGCTCTTTTAACAGCAGAGATTCGGGAGACTAATGATTTTAAGGAGTATGAGACGGTTTTTATGAAGGTAGTTGTTCCAATGAATCAACCGCAACCGGTTGTTTCTACCCAAGGAACGAATAGGAATACACCTAGAGCCCAAAGGTCGCCTACCGTTTCTGTTGGTCCTCTGGAGACGAAGAAGAGGAAGCAGACTGTTGGAGAATCAAGTTCACCAAGAAGTCGCTCAAAATAACAATAAAGCAAAAGCAAATAGTTGAGAAGGATGATGATGACTCTGAGGATAGGATAAAGCCCAGGAGTCATAAGGACAATCCAGAATTTGTTGATGATGATGATAATGCAGAAGAGAAGCATAGTGATGATATGGGTAGTTTGGAGATTATAAATGAGGAGACTGTGACACCCCAAGAATTTCCGTTCAATAATTTAGCCGTTTCCGTTAAGCAATTTGAATTTTTGAAGTTTTGTTTAATATTTACGTGAAACCGGGAAGTATTCCCGCTTTTATCTGAGAATCGTCTCCGGGAGCGAGCCGGGATGCCTAACGTTGTAGTATTTTGGCAATAGCCACGTTTTTACATTTTATGGCAATATTAAAATTTCATAATTTTCGAAGATATCGTTATTCGTTTCGTTACTTGCGTTAATTGTGGTTTACTTATAACATGAGCTTATGCATCCAAGACTTGGAAATTAAATCAATTGGGAAGCACTAGCAAAATAAAATGAAGAAAATTAGTTGGTCCTCCCTTCCCCTTGTCTTGTTCGGCACAAACAAACACCCTTATCACCCTTGGTGAGCAAGTTTGAATTCAAAATCAATAAGAAAGCCTTGATCACATGATTTGTTATAACTTGAATTTGATTGGAGGATCAAATTGGTCCCCTCCCCCTTCTTGTCTCTTATACACAAAACACACACACACATTTAGTGTATGAAGTAAACTTGTATTATTTAACCCACTATACTTCCATTATCTCATTCATAACACACACACACTAAAAATTTGTCACTACTGCAAAGTTCTGGGAAACTCATAACAAGATTGATGACATTTTACATGAGGTTGTTCCACAAATTGCTGAAAATGTTACCAATTATTTAATTGAAGCCAACTTGAAACCATGTATAGCTAACACCGTCATTGAAGATCGTGACGCCTTTCGTTCAGAAGTACCTGCTTTTGTTTCTTAGGAATTCAATGCACACGCTCCAGCAATCATTAAAGGACTTTTCAAAAATTATGTACAATCCAATGTTGTTCATGTTCATCCAACCACAACCACATCAACTGAAACAAAATCATCCGTTAATCTTCAGTATCAACTGTACTTGAAGATGAAGAGAAGTCTTCAAGATCAAGTTGATGATATTGCATTGTGGGAGGCTTTGCGGCGTAAGTTTAAAAAGTCTTCTTCTTCTAACACTTCTTGCAGGGAAGATGATTTTCACTCACATCATGATGAACATCAAGACGATGATGCTCCTCCCGAGGGGGAGAAAAGAGTGAAAAGAAGTAAGGGGTCAAAGAGATCAAAGTCTACAAGAGGTTCTTTGTCAAAGCATTCAAGTAAAGATTCCACAAAATATGTATCCAAACAACAAAGTCAACAACAAGAATGGGATGCATAGGAAGAGGAGAATGTTATTGATGAAGATGAGGTGATTACTGAAGATAAAACACCTGAGTTTATTGCAGAGTTTCAGAATGTTGACAAACGAGTTCCAACTATCTTTGATCGTGCAAGAATGGAGGCTACATTGAGAGATTCTTTGAGTAATCAGTCCAGAAATGCTGAAGAATACGCCTATCATTTGGAACAATCAACAAACTTTATGGAAAATCAGATAGTTTGGGAAAGTAGACAACAAGATATTCCACATACAATACCAAAGACTCTCATTTTCTATGGACCACAAAGGAATCCAAACGAACCCCGAGGTATCTGTATAACAAAGACTTATTCTTTTTGAAGTATGGAAATACCAAGGAAAGGAAGTATGTTTTGTCACTCTACAAGATTCACGCAAAAGAATTTCCAGAACCCGATCTGGAAGAAAAGTTAAATCGATGGGTTCGAAAAGAGTTCAAGACTTTAAATGAAGATGCACGGTTATCAATTCAACATTGGAAGGATTCATGACATAAAAGAGTATATAAGCAAAATCAAAATAAAGTCAGAAAAAATCCAGAAGAATATTACTCAAATCACAGGATTACGGAAGTTGTCAGAATTGTCACTGATCAACCACATGGATTGGACTTTATGGAACAAATTCTTGTGATGAGAGCCAACAATAAGCCAGATAGTTTTTCTGAAGCTGACTTCAAGTACTTAAACAAAAATGACATTGAAGACTTGTATTATCTTTGTCGAAGCAAGGTAATTGATAATCGGAAAATCAAGCTAATGAACTCATTAATAACGTTTATCAGAAGTTGTGTGATCTGGGAGAGGATTCATGATTTCCAGCTGGAAATAGAAAGTTATCAAATGAAGGTAAACTTAACAGTTCCAACATTAACATTTCCGGGTATTGAAGAACATGCACCGTATTCAATAGTAGATGAGCCACAAACATGCTTAATTTACTTAAACAGTCAAGATGAGAAGAGAGTTATGTACTTGGTGGAGATTGTCAAGTTCTGTGATGCTACACTAGAAAAGGTTTTGAATGAAGTAAAGCTTAGAATGTTTGAAAGTCGAATGTTGAAGAAACCACCACTGTTAAGTGATTTAGATCAAGACATAATGAAGGCATACGAAAGAGAAATTTCCAAGCGTCTAAGTCACCGACGACAAATGAGGAGATGGGAATCTTTTGTGAATGGAAGACCAATTCTACCAACGATGAAGCGTCTGTAATAATCAACCCTTAGGGGGAGATTGTTAGAAACAATAAAAGTGTTAATTATTATTATGAATTGGTCTTAGTTTAGTTTATAGTTTTATTAGTAGTTTTGATGTAATAAAGTCTATATTGGTCAAAGTTAAATAAAGTTGACTAATGTTTGACTAAGTTTAGGAAAATAGAATAAGAAAAGTAATAAGTATAAATACTCATCTTAAAGGAGTATTTATACAAGTCTTGTAGTTTGTAACTTCACTTCTCCCTCCCATTTCTATTTTCCCCTTTGAAATGAAAATTTAGAAAATGATGAAAATACTCTCTAGCTCCTCTCCTTTATTCTTATAGCTTTCGTATGATATCTACTTAGCAAACATAGCATCTAACAAGGGTATTCATCTTGAGTATTTTTCGTTTGATCTGAGATATGCAGGTATTTGAAAAACAAGGGTAAATGGGTTTAAACAAATCATAATCATTATATAGTTAGGCGTTGTTGTTGTTTATTTTATTTTATTTTGATTTTTCGATTAGATTTCATAAGACTCGAATATCTACACATCCTAATTTAGCTATATTTGAATGTTATTTGTGATTTTAGAGTGGCTATTGTTTTAGTAATTTTTTTGTTTGTTTCGGCTTATATAGCCGGCTTATGGCTTATTTGGTTTCCTGCTTATGTTTCATACGCTCACTTTTTGTAGTTTATTTTGAAACTTTTAGGCTTATACAAGTTTATTATGCATAATGAACCTACATAAGCTTAAAAGCTTTAAAATAAGCCACACAAAGTGAGCTTTTAAAACATAAGCCCAAAACCAAATAAGCAACGAGTCTGTAATATAAGCCGAAACAAACATCCCCATTCTGTAAGCTAACATTGGCGAAAAGCCGAAAATGGACACGAAATGTATTACCACACTTCTTCACATATTTATTCTGATTCAATTGTTGCACTCTTTTTTTGACAAAACATAAGTAGTTGTGGCTGTGAACAATGACCCAACGCGTACTTTTAATGATGTTTTTTTTGCTCCACTGATGTCTGCTCATTTTCGTTCTTAATAAGACACAATTCGGACGTTGCAAAATAGCTCGCCGGCAAGGATACAAATCACACGGGATGCGGAGGCTGATCCCCATTCGGCGAATAGTCAAGGTGCAAACTTTATTCTCTTTTACATCTCTTTTGAATGATGAAACGGGTAAAAAAAAGTTGAAATAATTTGCCTAAATATGAAGTTTCTGTTAGGCTCAATAACTCACAAAAAAGGAATAGGAAAAGAAATCTCAAAATAAAAAGGAATAAAAATCTAGAATCATTAGACAAAAGAAAAGGTACCATCGGGTGGTGGTTCAGGTGGTGTAGGTGCAGGGAGGTATTTGTCGATGTCGAAAGATGGAGGTGGTGATCAATATGTGGCGTGTACGGTGCATATACCGCCAACAGCGGATCATCAGTCTATGGCTAATTCACAAGATATTTTGGAGTATTGGAATGTTCAAGGAGACCCTAATGAGAATCAGATAAAAGATACGGTTTCTACGGGTGGGTTTAATTCGAGCGCGGGCACATGCTAAAAGAATGAAATATGTGGAAGAAGTTTCTGGTTTGAAGTCGAAATTGCTGTGTCAGGTTAATGGCTGTGATTAGAAGCTGGTCGATAGATCCTCTAAAACTGAATGTGAATGCGGGTTCCGAATCTGTGCAGGGTTTTACTTAGATTGTTGTTCAAAAGGGCCGGGTTTTTGTCCAGGTTGCAAAGATCCTTTTCGTGAAAATTGTTATGAATCGGACAACGAGGATGAGTTTCAGCCTATGATGTCTGAGGAGAAGGACACAATGAACCCTTAAGTATAAATGCAACTGATCTAATGGCCTAAGGTGACACTTTGAGTACTAAAGTTCATAAAGCAGTGAGTGGTGAAACGGGTTCGGGTAAAAAAAAGGAAGAGAAATCAAAGGGCAAAGAAGACAGTCGCGGGTAACGTTTTGAGTGCTAAAGTTGGTGAAGTAGTGGGTGGTGAAACGGTCCTGGGCAAAACTGTAGCTGATGATACAACACTAAAAAAGAAAAAGAGAAAGAGAAATAAGAAAAAGAAGAAAGTGGCGGGTGACATTCTAAGTGCTAAAGTTGATGAAATAGTGCGTGGTGAAACGGTTCCGTACAAAGCTGTAACCAATAAGACAACACCAGAAAAGAAAAAGATAGAAGTTACGGGTGACGTTTTGAGTAGAGAGGTTCATGGAGAAGTGAGTGGCGAAACGGTTCGCAGTAAAACTACACCTATCAATACGACACCAAAAAAGAAAAGAGAAATAAGAAAAAAGGAAATTGAAGACAGTTGCAGGCGACATTTTGACTACTTGCAAGAACGTACAGGGCAAGGGAAATGCAATAGAAGGCTTGAGTGAAACAGATATTACTGAATCAATAAGTGGTGAGACGGTCTCAGGTAAGACTGCACTTCCTGATGTGAAGATGGTGTCACAATGCTATCTGTGCACTATACATAGACTAGGAACATAAGTCTTTTGATTAACTTGAAATAATTGATATATCTCAGCAAGATGGGTAATTATAAAGTGGGGTTAAATATATACTTTTTATTTAATTAGTGCCCTTTATTAATATATATGTCTATTTTCCACAAAATATAAAATACTTTCCATTGCTGTCTGTTTGTGATGGTTAAAAGCTAACCTGTTAGCATGGCCCTAATGATATTTTTGAAGATAATGAAATCTTATTTGTTCAAATGCAGGTGGAGACAGTAGCACAATTTGGTGTTATTTTTCTTCTATTTGCTTTGGGGCTGGAGTTCTTCGTGGCAAAGGTTTATATTTTTCTTTTTAACTAATGCTATGCTTTGATTTTCAACTTTATTTATATGATAGTTTGTTACGAATGTGAGAGACTAACTCAATCTAAATGTTAGATGATTCAGCTGTTGTTCGAGTGGATTATGGAATGTTTTGATCATGTAGTGTTTGTTAACCATGTATTAATCATGTATTTTTTTTTGTCACGTATAGGTTGAGCCGATTGGAAGGAACTTGGGTCAAGATTCAAAGATCTTATGGGAATGGGCAGGTGGGGGGTCGCTGCTTTTCTTCTTGCCGCATGTCAGAAGCTCCATAGCCATGAACAAAAGGTATGCCATGTTTATCTCTATCAAACCCAGAAAATGTGATCAAGATAGGATGTTTATTACAAACTTACCATAGGCATATGATCAAAACCGAAAATATTGTTATCAAAATGGATCTTTTCTAAAAACAAATTTAGGGCTTCGTTTTTTTGATAAATTATTTGTTCACAATGAGCTAAAATACACACCTTTTAAATGACCCACAACAAAACCTTTTGAATGAGATGAATGATACATCTTCCCTCATTTTCTATACCAAAACATCCTGAACCTTCTGTTAGTTTTCTGCGTACTGCATTGGCAGCTTTGGCCGAGAATCATTGTCATCAACATTAGTATTGCGTGTTCCTTATGTATATCCGTTATTTATATTGTTTATTGTTTGGTGATATTTTTGTTGTTGTCATAAGCAGAAGATTGTGATATGATGAGACGATGAAACAATCATTGAACCGGTGGTTCGTGGTTTGAGGAGCAGCTAAGGAGGTTGATAGTTAGAGAGAAACAGTCTCCATTACCCGACAACTGGAAACTAAAAGAAATCTTTCCCATTGGCATTGTCCTTGGAGGTTATCTAGCATTGATAACTTTCATATTCTTCTGGATAATGAAAGGCACATGCTTTATCTCCGTAGGTAAACAAAAAAAATTCCAAATATAATAATCACCAAGCATACAGAAATCTTACATTTGTTTATTTCTGTCACACAGGACCAATTTGTCTTAGATCCATTGGAAATAGCCCGTTGATCGAGTTGGTCATTTATAACGTCCCGGTCTCCAACTATTGGACACTTTCTTAGAAGCACAACTGGTAAAAAAACTAATTTGATTTCTTCAATAGTAACCCAACTCAATGACTAGAACATCTTAACTGACAAGACATGTTGGGTCGGGGCTGTTGGGACGAACAAGAACAATTTTCCCTACCTTATTCATAGAAATTTAATCTGTTAAATGATTACAAAGGCCATTATTTCGGGAATAACTTATCTTTTTTTATTAAACAGTTTATGAGGCATTACGCAATAAAAATATAACTTTCGTGTATTTGACGGTTTGACCCATGGGATTTTAGCCAGTGTTTAACAAATATTAATTTGACCCATCTAAAAACTAAGTAGTTAATTGAATTTGCGTTGAAAGAAGTATGGTTTTCTGTGCAAGTAGAATGTATATGTAATAGTTGTATGTATTGCTGCAGGAGACGAGTCGACAAAAAACCATTAAAGATTAATGTACAATCAGAATCGGAACAACGTTGACAGGCACCATAGCCGTAAAGGTAAGCTCAGCCATCCATGCATTATTGCACTTTTTAAGTTCATTAAATTCTTTGGGATTCTGCAGCAGTGCGCTGCGCATTTATAACATCTTAACTGGCGAAACATGCTGAGTCAGGGCTGTTGGTACGGATAAAAACAATTATGCCTACCTTATTGATAAAATTATAATATGTTAAACGATTCGAAAGGCCATTATTTCAGGAATAACTTATCTTTTTAATTTAACAATTTATGAGGCATTACACAATAAAAATATAACTTTCGTGACTTTGACGGTTTGACTCGTGGGTTTTTAGCCGGTGTTTAAAAAATAGATTTTAGAACAATAAATTACTCAATCCGACATGTACCATTTAGTTTACCATACAAGATAGGGACGCCTTGGCTGCAATTGAATGCAGCGAATTAACTACACTCACAGCCATAAAACATCAACGTTTAACTAAGAATTCAGTAATTAACCATTTCATTTTTTGGAGTGTAGCAACAATATAAATCGTAATTGTTGGGGAAATTAAAAAGAAAACTCAGCGGCTATATGATTTATCCATTAGATTTAAACCACAAAAGGCCATCAATGTGAAATACCACCAGGTCCTCCATTGCATCACTCACTTGCGAAAGGAGTGGTTATAAGTTTGTGAAACGTAGTGAATTGGCTACAAATAATTTTACAAGCGTGTTTTATTTGGTTTTAGCTATCAATTGATGGTAAGAAACTGCATTTTGTAGGAAAGTATCAGATGTTGCTGCTGATGTGAAGATACATAGATCAATGGAATGCAACAAGTGTAAATGTGCTATGAGCAACATGCTCCCTGCTATGACTTTCCTTATGGTATGTCATTATCAATCTTTATGTCTCATAAGTTCTAAAAGATATTCATCTTTTTAATATATAACTCAATCTGAGGTATATCAGAGCGGAGAAATAGGACCTAAACAAAGTTTGAAGGCAAGCTTAAGTGATTGGAACCATACTGACGCTAGCATGAGGTATGTTAATGACACTTTACAACACAACGGAATCCGCTGACAAAGAATGTGTTTTTGGGTCCATTTATCTCATTATCTACATATGTGGTCTTTAAGAGAAAAGCTTGTTTATTTGTCTCGCTAAGGTGTGGCTTAATATATATCCGATTGTGTAATTATAATTGAACAATGGGGTTGTGGCTTTTTTTGTTGTTGAAAGTTTGTTGATAAATTCTATCATTTTGAAATCGCAAAAACGTAGAATCCCACGCTCCGCAGCGAAGCGCGGGTTAAAAACCTTGTTTGAGTTAATTATTTAAACATTCACATATATTGTCTTTAACCTTTTTTTTTTTGCAGGTCATGTTCTTTTGGTATGCAAAAATTACGTGTTCTGTCCAATTCACTAACGATGTTTAAACAATCGTGAAAAAAAGACTAACGTGATATACATGTATAACGTGAAGGGATAAAATTGTAAATTTTGGATGACAATAGTTTCACATTTTGGTCAATTAATTTACAAGACTTGAACTTGTTGTCACACATAGTCAGGTAAAAGAACTTTTTTCTCGAAAAACTAGCGTGATTATTTTAAAATTGTTTGCATCTGTCACAAAATAAACTTGTTACTTTACACAATATTTCTCTTTACTTGTAGCTTACTATTATTGAAATTTAAGTAATCCTTTAAACTTTATTTTTATAACTTACGGATCTAATTGTTTGAATATGGTATAGGTGTTACATTAGCTTTTGGACCTATAACACAACATTAAAAACAACCTCACATAACATGAAGTTTTAGGTATGTTGAGATTTACAAAATAAGAAACAAAGCAACATCACTGGTAAAAAAAGTTTTATAAAAGATCATAACATGAACAGGAGTATGACGCTTGGTTTCAAAATTTTGCTTATAACGTACCCACACCTTTTAGTGAGGTGATAAGTGATAATTAACAATTAAGATCCACTCGATATCTCAACATATTATTAAGTTTATATGACGCTCACAAATTAACTTATCCGAACAGGAAACACCTCTCATAAACATTAAATTACATTATACTGAATATCAATGTGTTTGAAAAGCTGGTCTATAATTGATTCGCTCGGATTATCGATTCATCAGGTTTCGGTTCGACCGCCGAGTGAACTCGTATTTGTACCCCAAACTATAACTTCCATTTCCAATGATGCAAAAATAATACATATATAAATCATTAATAATTAATATGTTGAGCCAAGAAAAACATTCAATTTTTTTTTACATAGTATTCACTGGTGTTCTTTGCTGAAAAACAAGAAAAAGAAAACAAAAACCGATCGGGTCTCGTGAACTAGGTTGACCCGAGTTTCCTTAAAACCGTCGAAACCCTTTTTCTTTACTGAAATCGGTTCGTGGATTGAACTGGCCGGGTCGAACCGCGCGAGTTTCAAAAGATCACTAAACATATTAACTAGCAATTTTATTTCGTTACTAACTTGTGAACTTACACTTTTACGTCTTTGAGTTACAACTAAGTTTACTTTTGGTCCTTCAGATTTTATAGATTTCTCTTCTACACATAATATTCATTTAATACCATCCTAACGCAAAGGCAAACAAAGCCTTGTTTGGTTACAAAAGACATTAGAATCAAATCGTATACCAATAATTTGAAGTTACGCAGTCACATGTTCTTGATAATATCGCCTTGCAAGTAATACCGGTCGTGTATATTCATGTACGCTTATCACGTTTCTTTTTTCTAATACTTTTGTTTGCAAATATATAATTTTAGAGAAGACATTGTTAGTACAAAATTCGTGTCGGGTTTGGCAAGGTGTTGAAGTCCTTTGTCGGGCCGGACCTCCAAATGACCTGAGTATTAAATCTTTTACTAGAGCAAGAGAAGTGATGATTTTCTGCACAATTGAGAGTAAACCGTTAGCCTTACCGTGGGAACGGACCCCACGATTAGACTCCGGCGTGAGAGTAAGTATTCATATTGTCAGAGTATATGTCAGAGAGAATTAATAATAACTGTGTACCTTTTGGGATGTACTATGACCCTTATTTATAGGTGTCTGGTGCTAGGGTTTCCTCGTATTTTGGTTGCTTTAGTAGTGGCCAGAGTGGGTCCCTTGTCGGGCAAGGTTCTGCGGTAATCGTGTGAATGGCCGCGGATGGATCGTTTATAACTGGATACAAGAGAAAATATTTTTTGGACCGAAACCAATAGAGCAACAGGTAGTCTCTTCTAATAAAACGCTCAAAGAAGCGGAGGATCATGTAAGCGCTGAAAGCATTTATAAAAAACCTTCCTCCATTCGGGGTCGAAGATCGTAGATCTGCCCTCCTTCATACCCACTTTTAGTTTTGTTAACTAAAGATGAAGCCTAAACGACAAATAACAACCAGATTATTTTAATTTTAAAAGAAAATAACAAATAGAAAGTGAAAATATTTTTTGTATTTTTTATATTTTTATAATAAGAAAAAATAATCACACTTTAAAAGCGATAACTTCACGAGGCAATGGTCTTCAAGACACTAATCTTCAAACGTAAACACGATAATCGCACACACTTCCCCGGCAGCGACGCCAAAAATTGATTCAAACCCAAACACAAACGTAGGTATATATAAGGACGATATCAATATTAGTATAGTAATAAGTTTTCCAAGAGGATTTAAGAAGATTACTTTTAACCAAAGTAAATTCAAAAACCTCCCGGATCGTTTTCTCGACAAAGCGTGAATTGAGAATCGGTTAAGTTCGTGATCACGTGATTTGAATAATTTAAAGATTTTGATTGGTTTTCTATTTCTACAAATGTGAAATTAAAAAACAATAAAAAGGTCAACAACAATTAAGACACATTTTTAAAAATTAAAAGCTAAAAAACGATAACGGGAATCCTAAAACGCGACTAAGTAAGCAACTAAAACAACATAATTAAGCCCTACAATGTTTTTTATTTTTTATAAATCCAAGTTCTCTTTTGGAACTCTTAAAGCTACCAGTACTAACTCCAAGTTAGTACTGTTAGTTAAAACTGTTAGTACTGGTGGTTAATTTTAGCTTATCAGCTTATTATTTCTGCTTATTTAAGACTTCCTCAGCTTTTTAGAGTAGATTAAACCACTTTCCTTTACTGTCTTTAGGAGTAAGCTTATTTAAGCTTATTTTCCTTTGCAAAGTATTTTCAATAGTGTATCAGTTTGTAGCTTTTTAGTTTATTTGCCATTTTAGTTTAATCTAGTTGCTTATTCTTATGTCTGAATGCTTATTAGGGGTAGTTAAATATCTGTTTTAGCTTATTTGCTTATTTCTTGCTTCATTGAACTAACAGTACTAACCTTAAGCTACCAGTACTAACTTAAAGCTAGCAGTACTAACTCCAAGTTAGTACTGTTAGTTAATACTGGTAGTACTGTTGTTAGTACTGCTGAGTTATTCTTGCTTAATTAAGCTTAATTGCTTTTTGAAATTGCTTATTTAGAGTTAACTTAGCTTATTTTATTTGTTTTAAACTTATTTGAGTTTATATATGTCTTAGTATAAAAGTTTCAAGTGTTTTTTTTTACCATTCCTAGCTTTTATTCTTATTCCAGCTTATTTTCTTTGCTTATTTTTATGCGCATTTGCTTATCAGTGTTAGTGCCAAATCATTCCTTGTCTTATTCAAACATCGATTATCAATTCGTCTTTCGATTTTCAATTCAAGCCTCGTTGGGACAAAACGACCCGGAGTCACCCTATACTACTTCCGGTTTAATTGGCCTCGCGGATTCTGATCCTTGTTGTGTGCTTATGTTTATTGGTATATATATTGAGGGCTGAGTTTTCGCGAGTCAGGCACCATTCATCCCTGAGGACGAACGGTGCAAATAGTTTGTCACTTAAAGGGGGAAAATGTGACACCCCGAGAATTTCCGTTCAATAATTTAGCCGTTTCCGTTTAGTAATTTAAATTTTTGAAGTTTCGTTTAATCTTTACGTAAAACCTGGAAGTATTCCCGCTTTTATCCGAGAATCGTCTCCGGGAGCGAACCGGGATGCCTAACGTTGTAGTATTTTGGCAATAGCCACATTTTTATTTTAATTTTCTATGGCCTATATTAATAATTTATAATTTTCGGGGAGCACCTCATTCTTCGTTGTGCGGTTAGTTTTGGCGTTTAGAGATCGTTGTTTTAATTATTATCAACAGATTGGGTTTAATACATGCATGGAACTGGAAAATTAAATCAATAATGGGAAGTCACTACGCAAAATTAAAATGATCAATAATTAGTTTGGTGGCCTCCCTGTACCCTGGTCTTGTTCCGGCCCAAAATCAAAACACCCTTTCTCCATTGGTGAGCAAGTTTGTATTCATAATTATAAGACTATGCTCTTGATCAACATATTTGTTATAACTTGAATTTGATTTAGAGGATCACAAATTGGTCCTACCACTTTTGTCTTTGTACAAGGTAACACACACTCTCAACTACACTTTTTGTTTGTTGATAGTTATTCTTGTGATTATTTAACCCAACTTTACTTCCATTAATCTTTTTCATATTATCTCATTCATAACACACACACATTAAAAATTTGGTTTTCTCTCTTTTCTTGCCTTCTTTTGTTCGAACCACCCAAGACACACACACACTTTCATAATTTTTCATCTTTGATAAAAAAAAACTTGAAGATTCATTGAAGGTTTGATCATTTGTATCATCCGGGTATTAATTAAACAACATTTGGGTTGTTCTAATCTCATTCTTCCTTCTAAAAACCTTCCAACTTTGTAAGTCTTTAAATTCTTAAATAACTTATACTTTCCTTATCATCTTGATGCATACATGCTAGTTGTACAATTTTTTTTTATAAAAACATGATTTTAAAACTACATAAACCCTAAAAGGGTGTACTTATGGTTTGAAATATATATAAAGAAATATAAGAAAATCTTAGTTTTGTGATCGTGGTTATTTTCATGTAATAATATTTGTACTTTTGAGCTTATTATATTCGGCTTATATTTGTGAGCTTATTTGAAAGCTTATTTGATTATTTTGAGCTTATTAGGGCTTATATATGGTTCGGCCAAACTAGAAAAGAAAGAAGAAATATTTGTTTAGCTTATTTTGATTTGACTTATATTTTATTAGCTTATTTTCTAGCTTATTTGGAAAGGACAAACGATAAACTTATTCGGCTTAATAAATAAGCTCGAATATACTTTATTAGGGCTTATAGCCGCGTCCCACATACAAGACCCAACACCATGAGCTTATTATTAAGCTTATGTGGTTCGGCTTATTATACTTGGCTTATTGTGAGCTTATTGATAGCTTATTTTTAGGTCACGTGTTTATTGCTTAATGTTTTGCTTATCGGATTAAATGGATAAGTAAAACTACATTTTCGGACTTAACGGGCCAAGGCCCAACATAAATACAAAACACCAAGGCGTAAAGCTACGGTGTAGCTTATTGGATAAGTTCGCGAATAGCTTATTTAATAGTATACGATTTAGATGCGTTACGTTTAATTTATTTTTAAACGTTGGACGTTGCAAATAATAAGGGATTTGATGATGTATAAATTTGTAATTATGAAAAGTGGATTGAAAGTGGTTTGAAAAATGGTTTTAAATAAAGTCTACGACTTTGGAAAAACGTGTAAACACGAACGGGTCATGCCGAAATTTTTATAAATTACTATACTTAGTAAATACTAGAAAACGTACATGGTAAAATGAGATACGAGAATTTAAATTAAGTGACGAACAATATATATATATAAATATATATAAAATATATATTTTTACTTAGACGTTATATATCTATGTAATATTAAAATACATATTATTTCTACCCATTTACTTACGGAAACATTTTATTACTACACGATCACAAACGTTAATTTTTAGATATATATTAACAAAAGTACACTAGTATACACCTATGCATTTTCCATAAATTCACTTCGATCCGATATTAAATCAAACGTCCATTTCATAGGTTGCTTTCGTATATCGTCGTTCGTTACAAAGTGAATTATTTCTAGACTATTCACTACCTCAATTCACCAAATCAAGGTGAGTTCATAGCCCCACTCTTTTACTCGTTTTGAATAAATGTTTTATACTTGGGGTGAGAAACATTGCTTGTTTTTAAAACTGGACACAAGGACTATACGTGAGATTTCCCTATTTACGTGTTGCCTAAGTAGCATTTAGACCTCAATTGCCCGAACTATCATGAACTGTCAATTTCTTGACCGGAGGACCGGTTGAGGGAGCGCGAGTGAATAAATAGATCTATTAGGACTAATTATCCCTATCCGGGTGAGTAGCGCTCACTACCCACGGGGCTCCCGATTAAACGGATATATGTCATGTCGAAACTGGTTAGGTGGTCTTTGGTCGGACACCTGTAAGGGCAAGCAAATACTTATAGCAATGTACATGCTATCTTTCATTATTAGCTTCAGTGTCATGAGCTTAGTGCAACGTAAATACCTTTTTATGTGAAGTTGTATCTGTTATAACTGTCGCATACATTTTGATATCTTGTGGTCCACTATAACATCGTTTGAACTAAACCTATGAATTCACCAACTTTATGTTGACGTTTTAAGCATGTTTTTCTCAGGTGCTTAGCATGGATGTTGTTGCTTGAACTATATGAAGTCTATTGTCGAACCAGTTTTCTAGATTTTATCCATGTTTATCTTAAATACCGTTGTTGAACTTATTTAAGCTTCCGCATGTTGTCTTTTGAACCTTTTAAATTTGATTGATGTAAACTTATTAATATTTTAAATTTATGCAATGGTGTTTATTTTTCAAACGTACCCTTAGAGGTCGTTCTTTATGCTTTGTACTCGAAATAGCCATGGACGTCACGCCCCCAGACGCCAAATCGGAAGGGACCCTATTTGGGGGTGTGACAATATGATCAAGGTGACCATCATAACAATTACAGGTTTAAAACATGGGTTAATTCTAATGCCTCTTATCAATAAAATCCTAATACTTACTTATGCGGTCTCGGGATGCATCACAAAAACAAGTTTTAGAATTTAATATTCTACCAGTACACTCATATGAATTTTACTAACATGAGACATTCCAGAAAAGGTGACAAGGCAATGCATACATGGCCGTAACGATAGAATAGACATGCACGCCTGCAGATCAACCTTAACTCGAACCGGGTAAAGATAAAATCATCTTGGGTTATCAACGATAGGTACCCGAATTCCTAAAGATCTAAAGGCGAACCTCACATTTTTGGAGTGGAATTTTAAGGGTTATTGTGCTAGTCATATAAATTCCTATCCATAGGACGCTAGTAATACTCAGTTTTTGTTGGTATATGTCGTAAAAAAATATTTTTTGGTAAAAATCACCCTTTTATGCTATGTTTAGATATATTACCCATATTTTTAAGGACAAAGCAAATGATAAATGAAAGAATAGTTTTTAAGGCTTATGTCCACCCTACACTTATTTTGAACATTGTCCCTAATGTTCTCTGGAAGTACCCGTTAAAACAGATAAAGGGAAAAGAAAACAAGGAAAAGAAACTAGTACTCCCCTGGTTTACTCAATAATAAAGAAGAAACATGCGATAACCGGTTAAATCGTCCTCCGAGAATCATCCAATGAAACTTCCTAAGAACTTCCAAGCTTCTTCTCATCAAATATAACCTGTAATCAAAGACAGAGAAAACTATACCAATCATAAAATGTGTGATTTAGCAATATACAATATGAATTTAGGGTTCGACTCGATAGATAGGATGAAAGAATTGTTAAACTTATCAGGTTTTGCAGGTTTATACAGAAGAATACTTATATTAAATATTGCACAAGTTTTATTTTCAAAAATAATTAAAAACTTTTGAGTTTTTTGGACCTGGGCATTTGACGCCGTCGGGGTTGGTGTGACCCCGTCACAGGTGTCGTGGTGACGGCGTCGAGTGTTAATCACGACGCCATCTCCACCGTCTGTGAAAACAAATTTTTTGTTTTTTGATGAAAAATTTCCTGCACTTGATTCCATAAGTTAGTTTCTGTATAAATTGCTGTATAAAACCTAAGAATTAACAATTTAATCATATGACTCGATACTGACGCGAATTAATCTAAATAATTCATTTAACATATTTGAATTTGGCACAAAAGCCAGATAAATTCTCCTACACTTATTGTTTGCAAAATACCTTTGATTGAAATTAAGACGAGGTTAAAGACAATGCAAAGCATGATTACAAGATAATTCAAACATAATAAAACAAATAGTGAAGAATTAAAACACACATGACACTCCTAATATGCGAGAAAAGTAAACTGGGTTGCCTCCCAAGAAGCGCTTTTTTTATTAACGAGTCTTGTAGCTAGACTCGAAGTTACACGTCCTTACGTTGTTTCATGGACACTTACATGCCCACGGATGAGCCACTCCTTCATATTTTCATCCACTTGGTATTCTGGCCCTAGGTTTAAGTAGTTCTTATACATAAATTTGTTCTTTTCATAAGGGTGCCTGAATCCGTTCATCAAATCATTTTGGCTAAGCTCTAGCAGTAGTGGGACTTTACTCCAATTGAAGTTCTTGAGCCTAGATATTATACGTGGCATCCTATATGTGTATGTGTCAAAGATTTTAGGAAACGAGACTAATCCCCTGGCGACGTCATATTTGAGCTTAGTGATTTTTCTAAAGGGTCTGCCCATCAAGACTTCAGCCATGTCGCTCATGATAAATTCTCCTATGTCCTCTAACACAATAAAGCACATGATATAGGTGAAACTTTCTACAAACACATAGACATCCCTAACAATGGCAACTAGGTTCTTTCCCGTCCCCTCTAGTCTATCTACCATTATTGTATTATAGGCTTTACGCGAGATAATATTCATTGGTAGAAAAGGGTCGAGATAGGCAGTGAATTTCCTAAAACCTATCATACATTCAAATGCGAGGTCATCCCCGTCAAGACTATTGATTATTCTTTCTCGGCGTAGTGTTCCTGCGTTTTCGTATTCACTTAACTCAATGAGAACTTCCTCATCATCCGAGTCATTGTCAGAGTGAGGGAAGGGGGAGACAAGAGGTGTCTCTACCGATCCATCATCGGTCTCGGGGTCGTTAATACTGGTCTCATTGGGTTGGTCGGTGAAGTGATTGAGGAATTGCTCAATACTCTCTAGGCGAGAGTCAACAAAGGCCGAAATTTTCTGTAGCTCTTGGAGCTCCTGGTTAAATCGTGCACGTAGCACAACTGGTAGGACAGGACGGTTACTTATTGGTGGTAGATTCGCATTCTCCATGATGAAGAATGGAATAGTCAATGGAAATTACGAAAAAACACACAAAGAAAAGATAGACTACAAGAAAGCTAATGTGCGGGAATTAAAGTCTTACTTGAAATGATTCAAACAAGTAGAACTGAGCTAAACTATGATCAAAACCTAACTATTCCCCAGGCGGCGGCGCTAAAAACTTGATGTGCGGTCGTCGTAGGACTTCTACACGAGAATTTTTACAACTCCCTAGGAAGTGCACCTAATCGTTGTAGTGTAGTATGGGCAAGACTCAGGGTTGTTTATCGTTCACTCAGGCAGTGTGCCCGCTATTCGGTCGGTGATGGCCTTCAGCACAGTGTTGATTTTGTTGGTCATCTCGTTTTGCTGTTGTTTGAAATAGGCTTCAAACTTGGACAATATAGCATCTTGAGATGCCATGAATTCAGAAACCAGTCCTTCTATATTTGATTGTTTGTTGAAATTTTGAGGACGGTTGTTAAAGGGACGGTTCGGGATCGAACCGTTGGGTTGGAACCGGTTAGGTAGGTTTGAGAGATTATTTTGGTAGTTTTAAGGTTATCTCCACCTAAGGTTCGGGTGACTTCTCCATGATGGATTGTAGGTGTCACCAAGATTGTTTTGCTCGGGCTTAAAGGTATACCACTTACCTCCCGCTTCATCAGTACACGAGGATGCGTATTCAACAAAGGCTTGTTCGGGGTTTTCCATGCAACACTAAGTGTCGTGGGGACCACTGTATATTTTACATGGGGTAGTGATTTTGTTCACTTGGGTAGGTTGTGTCAGAGCAAGATGAGCTTCCATAAAGTGTTGGACTTGATTTTCAAGCTCGATTAGACAGCGGTCAGGTGTACTCGGGACATCTTGAGGCAATGAGATTGCCTTGACTGGCTTAAGAAATCCCTTGGGTTATTCCAACTTTTGTTGTCATAGAGGGCGAGGTCCTCTAATATTTCCTAGGATTCTTCGGGGTTAGGCACAGCTACCACCAGCCGATTGGCATGTTCGTCGTGTGACGGTGATTGACAATGGACTTAAAAAATTTCCTGGATTGGAGCCAAAGATCGGTGCCATGATGAGGGAAGTTTTGGAGTAAGTCCTTGAAACGAGTCCATGCTTCAGATAGAGATTCTCCATTATGTTGTTGGAACATCAGGATATCATTGCGGAGTTTACGGTCCTTCCCGGTGGAAAGAATTGAGCAAGGAATCGGGTAGTAAGATCCTCCTATGTGGAGATAGATCCTGCTGGAAGGCGTTCAAGCCAATTGCTAGCTTGATCGCGTAGGGAAAATTGAAATAAACGCAGGCGCGTTCTTTCCCTGTTTTCACCGTCAAGGTCAAGTGAGTCCACAAGTTTAAGGAAATCCTTGAGGTGTTGATTTGGATCCTCGGACCGTAGTCCGTGGAATGAGCATCCGTTTTGCACCAACCGGATGGTGTCCCCCGGGATAAGAGGTATGCCCCATTGTTTGTTTCCTTTGGAAGCTCGAATGGTATTCCTATAGCCTCGTGGCTTGTCTGGATAATCTCCCAGAGTACGACAGGAATCTGACTCCTATAGTGGTATGAGGAGAACGGGTTTACAAACAAATAACATGAAGAAAATATAGACCTACGAGAAAAGCGTATATGCGGGAATAATTCTTACTTGAAAGGATTCAAGCAAGTAGAACTAAGCTAAACTATGATCAATACCTAACTATTCCCCAGGCGACGGCGCCAAAAACTTGATGTGCGGTCGTCGTAGGACTTCTACACGAGAAGTTTTACAACTCCCTAGGCAGTGCACCTAATCGTTGTAGTGTAGTATGGGCAAGACTCGGGGTTGTTTATCGTTCACTCGAGGAATAGGTTGGGAAGGCTTGATCACGGTTTAACAGAATTCTAGAAGTTGAGGGAAGATTATTTTTTGTATTTTTGTATTTTATGGAAAGCAGGTAAATCATATAATTGGAGAGAGTGGTTTGGTTTTAGCTATTAAACTAAATAATAATCTAAACTAATGGTGATAACAATAAGATAAAAGATTGTGTCTATTTAATCATGTATTACTCCCTAGATTGCTTCTCCTAGTGTTGTTGCCTTGTCACACTTGTGATGATCTGTGTAACTATTTCTTAAAGCATTAACGAAATACACGAACCCGCCGTCTACTTAGTATGCCGCTAGAGCAACGAACATGCAAGGTAGAATAAAGACTATTACACGGCCCCTAGGAGTTTACTAAGTGCATGTGAAATACATTAAAAGTGGATCAACCATATTAGGGGGCAAGGTAGTATGAAGACTGTTACCTGATGGTATCCTTTCTACACAATCACGTTTCCCTAGACATATCAACAGTGATTTATGATAGAAAGCTAGTTTTCTAAGACCTAACATGCATATCCATCATAAGAAGCAACATGACTAAGATCTACATTCTAGGTTTCATACAATCATAAATAAACACAATAATAGGTTTAGCCAAGCATGTTAAAGATAAAGCAAGAACAATAGATCAATCAACACATAAACATATTGAATGAGTTAAACTCTTACTTGCTTAAAACCTTGAATTTGAAGAGGTACAAAGAAGAGGTACAATAGGGTTTTAGGCCCTAAAATCGTCTCCTACAGCTGCTAAACGAACTAGGGTTCGTACCCTCTTTTTATTCTAAAGTTACACACTCAAAACCCTAAATTCGGGTTTGTATATATAAGAAAATCGACGCGACGGCGTCGCATTTTAATCGTGACGCCGTCGTAAAATGAATCTTCTAGATTTGCGTTTGAGTCGGTGCGGGCTGACACCGTCTTGAAATATGTGACGCCGTCACTTGATGAGTTGTGACGACGTCGTGTATGGCTTGTGACGCCGTCTCCAGGCTTTGTGAGCACAAATTTTCAAGAGTCTTGGTGTTGGTTTGTAATCTCGTTCGTTTCTTTTCTAAATGAGCTCAAGTCACGTGTAATTCATCCAAATGTCTTCCAAATGAGAAATACCTGAAAAGGAACGATTAAGTACCTATTTTGGGTATAAACACACGATTTTGGGGGTTAAACGACCTCGTAAAAGTGTATAAAATGACACCTCATCATATGTTCAAACCCTAAGTCTGAGAAGGGGTGTTGAATATATTTGTGAGTTTGCAGCCTTATGGTTTGGTTTAATGTGCAGGGGCTAAACATGCACATTTATCTGATAGATTGGTTGTTTAGCTGTGTTTAGCAGGTTTTAGGTTCTTGAGGGGTTGAAGTGTAAATGTTGAGCTTATATAATCTCACCTACCCAGCCTCTTCATCTCATTCAGTCATAATTGTTTCTCTCTCTGAAGTTGTTCATCTCTCTCTCTCTCTCTATTGTTTAATTGGGGTTGTTGTAGTTCTTGAATTGAGGATTCTATATATATACATTGTTATTGGTTTTAAATAAAAGTTGTTCTTGGTATCGAGCAATTGCCATCATTTTTGCTCTGGATTTTAAAATTAGGGTTTCTAATTTTTTTTGGGGGGGGGGGGGGTGATTTTAAATAGGTTCTTTTTAAATAGGTTCTTTGGTCAGCTAACGATTATTAATTGATAAATCTGGGTTTAATTGAAAGTTCTTCCTAAAACGCCTAATTTTTAAGAAAATTAGGGTTTGGGAAATTTGGGCCTTTTGATCTCTAAATGTTTCTTATGTTAAATTGACTAATGTCAGTTGATAAGTTGGTGTTCTTGGTTGATTTCTGGAAAAATTTGGTAAGAACCCTAATTCTTGAAATTAGGGTTAGGATTGTTTGGGAATTAATATTCTGGGTTCTTATTATCCTTTGACTAAGTGAATCAAAGTATAATAAGGAAATCTTCCGTTGGTTATTGCTGATTGCGTGCTCTATAACACCTCTCAAACCTTCTTTTTATTTTTTGCTTTATTTTTCTGTATTAGTTTGTTGGATGATAGGTAGAGGCACTATTGAGAAGTTGTTGGTTGTTTAAGGGGATTTTTGTTTGTAGTTTTAGTCTTGTTATTGTTCTTGAATAAGCTTTTCTGCCCTTGACCTACCACTTAAGTGGCAAAGATGCATGGGAACTTCTTTAGCTTATTATGGTTTATTTCTTTGTTTTGTATGTTATTCTTTGTTCTTATTTGAATTTCTATTATCAAGATGCATGTTCATGGTTATACTGATGATGAATTTGATGCTGGAGATGATAATAATATTACTTTGATTAGTAAGCTTGATGTGAGCAATCCTTTGCATTTACATCCTAATGATTCTGTTGCACTGACTGTTGTTTCTGTGAAATTAAAAGGGACTGAGAATTATCAAGTTTGGTCATGTGCTATGTTACTTGCTTTAAAGGGTAAAAATAAAAATTGGCTTTATTGATGGTTCTTGTAGAAGGTCTAATACTGATAGAGTTTAAGGGAGATAATAGGATAGAGTCAATGTTGTGGTTTTGGGTGGATTTTAAATTCAATCTATGAGGAACTCTTTCTTGGTCAATTTTTTTCAAAAAGAGCTCAACATGTTTTGTAAGAACTTAAAGAAACATATGATAAACTAAATGGATCCGTGACTTTTAGTTTGCATCATAAAATTCATACTTTGAGTCAAAATGGGTCTTCTATTGCTTATTATTATCATAGACTGAATGCTATGTGGAAATAATTTGATGCTTTGATTGAATTGCCTAGATATACTTGTCATGCTGTTGATGATTTTGAGATACATAATTCGTTAATGAAGTTGATGCAATTTTTAATGGGTCTTGATGATACTCATATGCAAATCAGAAGTTCTATTTTGTCTAGAGAGACCTTACCTGATGTCAGAAGTGCATATGCTATTATATCCAATGAGGAATCTCACAGGGTTGCTTCTGGTAGCATTTTTGAGACGTCTCAAAGATCTCAGACCTCTGCATATACTGCTAATGTGCATAACAGAGGAAATTTTTAGAGGTTCCAAACTTCTGATAGTTTCCCAAGACTGTTTTATACGGGTTATGGGTTCAAATATCGTTTTCCATGGTGGATGAGAGAGGTTGAGATATAGATAGCCCTACCCTTACTGTTAGTACAGAATTTGGGGGTGTAGTTTGAATATGGATGAGACTCACTTGGATAAATGATTCCAAGCTCGTTGTATAGGTATTTTGCACTAACTGAAAGTGAATCCGACTTCCTGCTAAAAATAAAGAACAACGTTAGCCTTACTGCGGGAGAGGTTCCCGCGATTACACTCCAGCGTGAGAGTAAGTAATCATACTAGAGTAATGTATGTGTGTTTAATGTTCGGAAGTCTTACCATTGGGAGTGTTTAATGAACTCCTTATATAGGCGGACGTCGTTGTCGATTGCATGGGTCACGAGATGGCATATACCCTGTGGATCGATGGGTAATGGGGTGGTTGTCGTTAATCAATGCCGTTGACTACATCATGTTTTGTAGCGTATCGGATTTGGACAACATGTAGTTGTCTCTTGTCTACTTTTGGCACGTTGACATTTTCTTTAAAGTATCTCTTGCAATATTCTTTACTCAGTTTAACCGAGTCAGGGGATTCCCTTTGTCGAGTAGTAATTCGTGGACGTGGTTTCGGTTTTAGTTCTTGCGGTCACGGCCTAAGGTTAGTCTCGGCCCTTCTTTGTACCTTCTGCGGATTTTGAATCTTATCGCGGGACGGATGGTGTGGTTCAGACCCGAAAGTCCGGATAAATGTTATACGTCATTACCTACCATGGGTAAAAAGACTGTTTCAGGTTCCACCAATGATATATTAGGCTGGGCACTACAAGGCGGTCGATCAGTTGGTCAAGCCGCTCGATCGTCGGTCGCCCCTATAGTGGGTTAGTCGATCGGCGATGGTTTTAGGTCGAGCTTGCGATCGATTTGGCAAGACACAAATAGTTAAAAAAATGCTACCGTTGGTGATTTATATATACAAAAAAAACTTTTTTTAACTTTTAAAATTTAAACACTTTAACACTATAAATACCCCACTCATTTCATCATTTTATTCACAAATTCAAACTACTTCTCATATTCATTTCACCATGTCCAAGAAAACTCCCAAATCAAAAACCTTAAGATCCTGAATTCAAGAAAGCGTTTCACATTTAACACCGGATCCGAATTTCTAATTATCTTGTGTCTCATCACCCATTCGCTTTCGATCCCCAGGTTTTGAATATCCTTCACATTTACCACAACAACTACAAAATCAAAACATGTTTTATCAAAACTGTCCATTCAATCCTCCCTGTAACAACCAATAATATTTCTACCAATCACCAACTGGATTGTATCGTCCTACTATGGATTCATCGATGTCTTCCTAAGCAAATCAACCGTATTTTCCACTTAATCGTGTTACTCTTGAAATGGATTTTGAGCAGTTAATGTATAGTCAAGAGTATTATGCGGGTCAAGGTTCGGGTCACAACAATCAATATAATTATCCGAGTCAATATTATTCTATGGGTCACGGTTTGGCTCATGGTTCGGCCCACGGTTCGGCTCCAGTTGACGACGACTCTCCTGTCAAAGAAATGTCACCCGTCAAAGCTAGGAAGCTATCGAAACGTGCTTCAAAGGCCAAGACGAATGATACCAAGGAGCTGCCAAAAGAATGGACAACGACGGAAGAGATCACATAGTGCAAAGGTTGGTGTGATGTGTCAGAAAATAGCGAGAAAGGAAACGTTATGAAGACTAAGAGGTTTTGGGATGCGGTTATTAATTACTTTACAAACGAAACCGGTTCAATGAGATAGTATGACTCGATCGTTAGCAAATGGAAAAATAGGGTTCGCCTTAGAATTGATAACTTTTGTGCCATTGTCAATAATATTGAACAGAATCACAAAAGTGGTTCATATGACCTCACTGTATACCAAAAAGCGTGTGCAGAATACCAATTGATTTACGGGCATGCCTTTTCGTTGGAGCCGTGTTGGAACATTTTGAAAGATCACCAAGCTTGGTTAGAAATTGAGATGCCTTCTTTTTACAAGAATTCAAAGGGTCGAAAAAATCAAAGATTTCTGAAACCACCTCGAGGTCAGCACAAGGTTGTTTTAATTTAAACGATGAAGCGGCCGAGTATGGGGAAGAGACTTAAGAACAGTGACCACTTGGTCGTGACCGAGCTAAGAAGAAGAAATTATCCGCCTCCTTTCGTGAAGGATCTTCATTTGTTGATTTGGTAGCCGACAAATTCTTCAACATTAAGTCGGCAAAATAGAGAAGATGAATGAGCAACAAGACTCCTATATACAGCTGAGAATCGGGAGTTAGATATCCAAGAGGCGGCGCGTCGAGAAGCAGTAGATTTGAAAAGAGAGTAACTTGAAATACAGCGCCGAACACTTGAATTAGACGAAAAAAAGAAACGGGACAAAGACATATTATTCTATAATTCAGTAATTGACCCCTCTTTGGCTGCAATACAACAATAGAAGCTGCAGGAGCTGAAGGACGAAATCAAGGAAACATATTACTTATATTATTAGTTTAGTTTTTAATTATTATTGTAATGTTTTAATGTTATTTTAATTATTAGGTAATGTTTTTATTATTTAATGAAATTTAATTTTGTTTTTAAAAAAAATTTGAAAAAGAAATGAAGGTCGCTTTGTAGTGGTAAAAGATCGCTTGTAAATCGTCAGAGAAAAAAAGCTGATGTGAAAAAAAAATGAAAATCGCTAGTGATCAGTGTAGTCACTAGCCTAGTGATCAGTGTAGTCACTAGCCTTAAAGCCTCCGGCCTTGTATTTTTTTGGATATATAGCCATTTTGTAGGGTTGTAAACGAATTGAACGTTGAGTGAACATTTCATGAACCGTTCGGTAAAAAGTTTGTTTATTTATTAAATGAACAAACATGAACAACATTTTACGTTCGTTTAGTTAAATGAACGAACATGAACAAAAGTTTTGTCCGTTCATTTATGTTCGTGAACGTCTAATTATTCGTTCGTTTATGATCGCATATATGTTAATGTTCGTCTATCATATCTTTTTATCATATAGTTTTATAATTGATTTACTTAAACAAAAAAACACTTATAAAACACAATATTGTGTATATTTTGGTAAATTTTATGTTTATTTACGTTCGTTCGTTTATGTTCGTTTAGTGTCTTAATGAACGAACATAAACAAACATGAACAATGTTATTTTTTAATAAACGAACATGAACAAGAATCGTTCGTTTAATCGATCGTGTTTATTTATTTGTCCGGCTAAAATTAAATGAACGAATACGAACAAGTCTTCGTCCGTGTTCGTCCGATTCGTTTACGGCCCTAACATATTGTTCCTTTTTTTTTTGCAAAGGATATGGTTGATTGGTAAAATCAGTCGAGATTCCCCCACATGACATGAATATCGCTAATCACATGTTCCTGACCACTGGAAATCAACATAAATATTTGTCTCAACTTGAATTCTTAAAGGGAGGTGATTTGCACACTCCTTGTTTTGATTGACACACTCAAAAGTATGATGACTTAACATTTATACCCTTGTAATAATGAATATGAGTAAAAGTGATGTAAGGGTATATATGTCAAAACATGATACTTTTGAGTGTGCAAATCAAAACAAGGAGTGTGCCACTACCCATTCTTAAACTAGATGAAAACCAGTCGAGATCAAGCAACTTAGGTGGAGTTTGTTTTTAAAGTAATTTTTAAAACTCGCTCATACGCGGTTAAGTTTAACCGGCACCTTTCTGTGTTTAACTTTCTAGTAATTATTTGCAAACTATGCTAATACGGTGTCGTTGTTTTTGTTTCACTTGGGTGCTGTTTGGAAAAACAATTTAGCGCTAAATGAATCAAAGATGCTGAATAAATCAAAGGTACTGAGTGAATAATATGTTGCTGAATGAAAATAAGTGTTTGATTACTCTATGAATCAACTTTTCAAAATAAACAAAATTACCAATTTAACCTGCACCACTTTTCATATTAAGTAAAAGATGTTGTTTCATGATGTAAATTATGTGAATGATAACATAAACAATGTTTAATTTCTAAATGTGTCATTTGACAATGTAACTATCATAAAAAAAAATACTATATAAGAAGTTTCACTTTAATTTTTCTTAATGCAAAAAGTTTCAATGTTGTCACGCCAACCTTTTAAGAATAGAAAAGATTTTACTACGTTTATATTTCTAATCACGTCAACTTTATCTAAAAGAAAAAAGCTATAACCGATTTGTATTTAATGTAACGAACTCAAAGCTCATGAATTAATCGGATAAAAGAGAAACCATTGTTACCAAATTAACTTCGTAAATTTTTTATATTTTTTTAACCATGGTTTCTGACACGTTGGCCGAATAATCCATGAGGTTTGAACTCACCGCCACACAGAATCAAACCAGATAAATCCCTCCCTTTTCAGGAGGTTGGCAGTTAGGAATTCACTTTACGTGACGACATTTACAGAATTACCATTGTTTACCATATCATCACACACATAGACTAGTATAGTCAACATAGGATTCTTATGTAATGTGTGGTGGTATAAATACCCCTCTATGGCTTCCATAGAGAGGTTGAGTCATTTGTATCTTCCATTTTTATACATCTTATTTTACATTTTAACTTTCTCTCTCTAATCTCTCTCACTAAAATGGCTATCATGTGGCTTGACTCACCAAGACCACCGGATCATAGTTTTCGTGAGGTTGTCAATTGGTATCAAGAGCCATAGAGTGGTGTGTTTAGATTTTGTGTTTGTCTTTTGATTTGTGTTCAAAACCTTTACAATGAGCAAAATCTTGATTTAAAATTTTTCGGCTTAAAAACCTTAAAGTTGTCATTTTTCTTGTTCTTATAGGGTTAGTAACACTAGTTGTACAAGATTTTTTGCAAAAAACCAATCAAAAATGTGTCTTTTTGAGTTTTGAAAATTTGGGTTTC
>BQNB010000489.1:0-65838 GCA_026074375.1 Tanacetum coccineum | reverse complement strand
TAGATACACCGAGACCTCCTTTATCTTTGTGAGCTAACACCATCTTCCAATTTACCCATGAAGCTTTGTTACAATTGGGATCATGACCGTTAAAGAAGTGGCTACGTATCGATTCTAACTTGAAGAGGGTGGTGATTAGTAAAACCCTATTTGTCTAATAACATGACGTGATCAACTATCATATTTGACGTAACAATTCGATAAGGGTAATGAATTACTGTAAACATTAATATAACACTTTAGTCTTTAATCGAAGAATTTTACAAACATTTACCAATCTTAAATGAAATTAAACCTCTCTTTTCCTCTATACGTATGTCAAATACTATTCATAAATATAAACTTTAGAAAATGATATGAAACAAAGCATAAAATAAAACCTGATATATAGATGCATCATCTTTCTCACATCAATTTAGGGACTTATTTAATATTAATTTGGTATGCTTTTAAACATGCACCAAAGAAATAGATATATAAGAATATAAAAAGAACAACCGATAAACTCGATGCTCAAGTATTTTTCACGAATGTTGCTGAAAATGGTGGCCATGCCATCACGTGATTAAAACATTAACTACATTACCCTTGTTTGCAGTAGAAATGAAAATTGGCTATTTATACTTTATCATAAGTACTTATGTAACATTCGAAGACTTCTAAATCTATACATCTTATTAAAAAGAAGTTTTGGCTCACATCACTTTTTTATACTTTTACATATGTGTCACTCAATTAGCTAAAATGAGCATTAAAGTGGTTTAGTGAAAATGTTACTTTTAACTACATGTTGTTTATAAAGTTGCTAAAATGAACCCTTGTGTCTCTCTTTTTCTTTAATTTTTCAGCATCAATATTTCCAGTTTTGCTTTCACTCATATATCGAGACTCAATTTCTTGTTTTCGAGACAATGGGTCTGTTTGTTTAGCACCTTTTAGACTTAAAGAATATAATCATAGCTAAAATAATTGTTTGTTATGAGGGTATGGTGTTTAGAACAGTGTTTAATACCCCTAGATAAGAGGTTTCAGAAAAGTCTTTGTGTTACATAACTTTGCTGACATTCAACATAAAAGGGCTTATGAAAAAACGATGTATTTAATTAT
Source organism: Tanacetum coccineum (assembly GCA_026074375.1). Classification (NCBI taxonomy): domain Eukaryota; kingdom Viridiplantae; phylum Streptophyta; class Magnoliopsida; order Asterales; family Asteraceae; genus Tanacetum; species Tanacetum coccineum. The sequence continues at coordinate 64,731 of BQNB010000489.1, read as the reverse complement.
AGTTTTTTTTAACCATGGTTTTCACTCTTTAAGCTGACTAATCCACGGGGTTTGAACCCACCGCCACACAGACTTAAACCAGGTAAAGCCCTCCCTTTTCAGGAGGTTGGCATGGCCATTTGAGAGTTGTTTACACCTAGTTGGAATCAAACTTGGGACCTCACACCTTTTAGTGTAACACTTGCAAGTCCTTTTACCACTAGGCCACCATTGGGTTTCTATTTATTTCCTTTTCTTTTTATGGTTAAAATAATCATAAAACATAAGTCTCACTCAAGAGGTTTCAGAAAAGTCTTTGTGTTACATAACTTTGCTGACATTCAACATAAAAGGGCTTATGAAAAAACGTGCAAGTGTACTTCATTTTAATATTTTGCATGTATTTAATTATAGTTTTTTTAACCATGGTTTTCACTCTTTAAGCTGACTAATCCACGGGGTTTGAACCCACCGCCACACAGACTCAAACCAGGTAAAGCCCTCCCTTTTCAGGAGGTTGGCATGGTCATTTCAGAGTTGTTTGCACCTAGCAGGAATCAAACTTGAAACCTCACACCTTTTAGTGTAACACTTGCAAGTCCTTTTACCACTAGACCACCCTTGGGTTTCTATTTATTTCTTTTTCTTTTTATGGTTAAAATAATCATAAAACATAAGTCTCACTCCTATTTTATTATATAAAACAAACACTTTTAATACTATCATAACTTTTATCTTTCATATTTTTCTTTCAAATCTATACCGAATCCTAATCCTAATCCAAACCTATAATCAAAACAAACATACCCTAAGTTATAGAAGTTTCATTCATCTTTATTAGTTTACGTAGAGGTGGCAAAATGGGCGGGCGGGCATGGGTTAACGGGCACTTTTTTTTTTGAACGGCAACTTTATTAGAAACACTAGCAAGAAGCTAGACAATTACAAAGAAATCAAATATGGGTGTTGAATCCAGCTATCCCATCTTAACTTATAACTACCTTTAGCTTTACACCAACAAAAAGATCGTAAAAGAATATCATCGAAAATGGACTCTTTACGAGGCTTTTTACTCGCGAAAAGTAATTGGTTCCGGAAATTCCACAAACTCCACCACGTAACATAAAAAACGCCTTCCAAAATAACCTTCAAATTAGAAGCAAGACGAACAGAATTGAACCAAACGAGCCATTCTGCATACGATGAAAAAGTTTGCACTCCCAAATTCCACCAGCGACATAATGAGATAAATAGGCTACATGACAAATCTTATTATTTAATGGTTTTTTTGCTCGTCACTTTTCCACTTTCCAAGCACGTATTATATGTTGTCATACGCTTTCCTTCGTTTTTATACGTTTTAGTACCTTTTAATACGTTTTATATGCTTTTTGACGTTTTTGTACGTTTTTCGAGGTTATTTTACGTTTTCGTTTGGTTTTTTACGTTTTCGACTGTTTTTTACGTTTTCGTCCGATACACAAGTGGGAGAAATCTTATGTGTGTGCAAGGAACAATATGTAACAATATAATTATTGGTTTCTCTTGACCGAAAGGTAAGGAAACTAATATTTCTACTAGGAGTTAAACACATAAGATGTTTGTTGCCCTATTACATTTAAATGTCAAGATATGATATAAAGCTACTTTAACACATTGACTATATGTTTTAGTCATAATAATTATGGTTAATTATATAATCATAATTATGAAGTATATAATTAACTTGAAATTACTATTGAACTCAAGAGTTTGCGTTCATAATTACTTTAGTTAGTATAATTATGTTTGCTTGTTAAGAATAATTATAAAGTCCTTGAATTTTTCAATGACTCATAACATAAAGTAAGTAGTAAAATTGTCATATTGATGACATCAAATAACGTTTATTTTATGGCATCATTTATCCTATGTAATTAACCCATTTTATACAATTATTGCAAAGAATTGTTGCTTAATCGTTTGTATTTAAGAATTGCAGTAATTATGGAGTACTTGGTGAAGATTAGCTAAAAGACACGCATTTTGGAGCATAAATGAAGATTCGAGAAAGTCTACTGATCTGACAACAAATACGCCGTATTATTCTAGACCTATACGACGTATCCAAAACTTTGACGAATTAAAAGACCATTGCATGACTTTGAAGAATACGCCTTATCCACATCAATGATACGCCGTATATAATACTTTGGTCAACGATGATGAAGGAACTAGTTTTACCTCAATACGCCGTATCCATCTTCTTCTGTTCTTCTTCTTCTTCGTACTTTATCTCCTCTTATACCCATGTCTCTTCTTCTTCCTCCCCACCTCATTTGAATACGTGTATTGATGCTTCAATAACATTCACTTCTTAATTGTGAAGATAATACAGTGGTCTCAACATAATGGTGAAGATCAAGGTCTTGGAATACTGATAAGTAGTATCTTCAAACAAAAAAAAACACAGGTAAGTTTTCTATAAAAGAATTGCACTTTTATTCATGGGATTTTGTTTAATTGCAGGTTTGGCTATTTTGAATAGGATTCATGGATTAAAAACGAGGAAGGAGTGCAGACAACAACGTGAGTCTTTTTTTCATCTTCTTCAATATCTTTAATTTTTTTAAATTTGGGGGTGTTTTGATTTAGTTAGCATCTTAGAGTTCACTTTTACTTAAAATATGTTAATCAAATTGAAATGGATATTTGTTGATTAGTAGTCACCCTAAATAAAAAATGGGTATTTGTTTGTTGATTTTATTTTCGAATATCATTGACTGATCGACTATTAATGATTATGATTACGTTGTTTCGGTGTATTTGTTGCCCAAATCAGAAAGCCAATAAAATTATCTAATAAGCAAACTGATGAAATGGTTGCAGCCATGGCGTTTGTATGGTATTGCTTACATATCTGCAGAACTGCGCCTCATTTTTACAAAAGGTATACAACTCTTCTTCACAAGACTTTTTAATTTTCATCTTGCAAAGATTTTTTGTGTGAAAAGGTTGGGTTTGATTGTTCAATGTACACAAAGTGTTCGATGAAATGCCTGAATAAAAAATAGAGTAGTAACACAACAGGAGGCTTTCTAAGATACTTAATTATGTTTGGTTCCAAGTGAATCTTTTATGTGTGAATCAAGAAGGTGTCAAGGTTGATGCTAACATTCTTACTCTTCAATACTTGGATATTATGGAACATTGGATTTGAACGGTTCGTCAAGCATTTTTTGTGATGTTTTTTAGGAAACTACCGCCGTTCAACTGCCTTCAGTTGAATTTTAAGTGATAAAGATTAGAAAATAACATCTGAAAAGAACATAGGAAAAACTAAATATCCGTAATCCAATAATTTATTTAAGGAAACACCGTTGTTTAATAAAAAATTTAAGCCAAACACAGACAAGAAAAAAATCCTAACCAGTAATCAAGTTGTGGAAGGTGCAGCTCTTACAGCTATGTGGTCAGTTTTCCACCGTGTCCTACGTACAGATGAGAGATCAGGTGGACATGTTGAAGATGTACGTGTGATAGTATTAAGCAAGACAAGACCTCTCTCTCTTATCCGACAAGTTTACGAGGCTAGACATCGTTGTTTTGGAGAAAAGCTATCTTCGAGAATTCATCGAAAAGGCACTCATGTTAATAAATATTAATCCTAACCATATCAAGCTGTGAAAGGTGCAGCTCTTACATCTATGAGGTCAGTTGTTACCACGTGTCATACGTGCATATGAAGATCAGGCAGGACATGTGAAGATGTACGTGTGATAGTATTAATCAAGACAAGACCTCTCTCTCTTATCCGACAAGTTTACGAGGCTAACATATTGTTTTTGGAGAAAAGCTATCTCAGAATTCCATCGAAAAGGCTCCTCAGGGGGGGGGGGACTAATTTTATATATCATCTAAATTAGTTTATCTTTTTCCTACTTTTCGCTTAATTATCTTAGATAAATAGTGTCAACTCAAATTGAATTGTCACTAACCTGATGTCATTTATTATTTTCCAGGTGTATATATAACTTATTTAGAATTAGCGCCATGGACTTATTTGGGTTACTAATAAGCAAGATAGTACAAAAGAAACTATTCACATGCTTTTTTGTTCATATGCCTACTTTTAGTCTCCCTTTGTGATATTAGATGAGCATATATATATATATATATATATATATATATATATAATAATGAGGGTTTGTAACTATAAGAGCATGCCACAAATACCGACCGTGTGGCCTTAATAAGGAACCATGATGTAAACAATAAGATGCCTTGCAAAAAAAAAAAAAGAATAACTATAATGATCAAGCGTAGTAGAATTCAGTTGGCGAACACCTAAGTACTGACTTAAAACCCAACGTCGGTAATAATTTATGAATATGCTTGCTGTCCAACTAAAAATGTTTGTGTCCTCAGCTGCTGCCGTATTTTAGTAATAGCAAAACTGTTAAAATGGGTCAAGGGGCTAGGTCGCAGGTGAGAACATGCCATTTAGTGTGCGGGATAGTGTGAAAGTACCTCCTTAGGATTGAATAGCAAATGCAACATAGGACATTGTGTAAGTCCACATTCCACACGTTTACAGTTAGCAATATCGTTATAAAAAACATATAAGCTTATGCTATTTTAAAATTACAGTAGTAAATGAGCATATATGTGTAATGGGTCAAATTTGGGTTTTTGAGTAGTGGTCAGGTTGTGTAGACCCAAAGCAAAACCTTATGTTGGTTTCCCCAAATTTGGAGTTGAACAAGAAAAGGAAGTTAAGTTGAAATATGCATATAGACGAGATTCACTTTTTTAAATTACTGCATTTGTCTAGATGAAGTCATTGAAACTATGATAACATCGACGCGATGTAGAATGTGAAGTTCCTGATCAAAATGTGAAGTCGACAGGTTGCAACTGTCTACTGATCATAGCTCAAGCATCGCGAAGTGTAATTTTTGTTTCTTTAGATGATACAATTATGTTCTAAAGTTATACGATCATTTCTAAATGCAACGCCAAACGCCTCTAAGATATGAGGTTGGTTGCCCTGTGTATTATGTCAGATTGAATTAACTCATATATCATACCTCAACACTTTGTAGGCCTAAAACTGTCATATGTAGGATTGAATTAACTCGGGAAGGAGATATTTGCAGTTTCGGTAAGAGTTCATTGTTTAACATGAATATGTAACAGTCATTTTAAGTCTGTAAAATGTGAAGTAAATTTGCCGACCGCAGAGGAGTTGTCCATCTTTCACAAGATTTGACGTAGAGACCCCCACCTGGTATATGCTTCCAACTTTAAATTAGTTATTCAAGTGGCCTCCAAACAACAAAGCTCATATAAGTTGTAGAACACGCAATGGAAAATGAAAACGTCATATGGAAAGAAAATGTCCAACAGTTTGACAGAAGATGTTGATATGAGGTCAAAAACAAGTGCTACTTAGGCTGTTTTATAAGTTTCAAAGAATTTCATCCTTTTCTTTCTAATGTGGGGGGTGTTCCGCATACCCGTAAAACAACACTAATAAAATGACACAACTTCCAAGATATATGAAAAAAACACCAGTACCCATTACTATAATTTCACTACATTCACACAACAACAAACCTCCCATACCTTATACAAGAATAAAGTACATTGAACACTAGAATGGCCAATGTAAAATAAGAATAAGGTATTTTTCGCATCTATATAACATTAAAAAATGAATAACACAATATGGCTAAGAATAACGAATACACGTAATTCAATCACAAATGAGCACAATCAATTTATACTATTAACCATTACGCTGAACATTACGTAAATGAACATTTATACAAACTGTGTGTCGCCAAAACCATACACAATCAACAATCCATGTCTAGTCAGAATTTTGCACCTAAGTAGTTTATTATAAATGTATGTAACCAAGTTTAACCCTTGCGTTTTTCTTAGCTCTTATATATCATTGGTTTAGTCGATGCGACTTATTAAAAAAAGTGAACTCAGAACCATTTAATTTTTAGACTAAAAGACTAGTCAGTTCAAATCATTAAAAATGGTAACTTGAAGAAACACAATGTACCATGAATATACAATTCTCACACTAAAGTTGTCGCTTAAAGAAGAGTCGAAATAAACTTGAGTATGCATTTCTTTTAAAATAAGCTAAAACCTCCCCAGCTCGCAGAGACCATATGCAATCAACAATTAGATACAACCCGTATGCATCTCACGGGTCTGCATGCCTCGTTTATATAATTATTATGACAAGTTGCTTTTAAGATGCATGTAATTACTCAAAAAGATGAAATGATATCATGGATATAGCGGAAATCATTATCAACGTTATTACATGTGAATATGTGATGACGATTTACTTTTTTTTTTAAAACTGGGCAACTGTTTATTGAAAACTATATAGCCATAGTGATTGGTATTGCAAATGAGATCTGTGGATGATAGATTTGATATTATTTTAAATCATAAGTATATGTGTTGTTTTTAATTAGGGCAAATGACATAAAAAAGTACTCAACTTAAGGTTCAAGGCATCACGACATTTTTTTTTCTGCATTAAGGTATCCAAGATGTGATATATGTAACGATATTTTATGTTTGATAAGGATTTTAGTGGTAGGAGTGGTGGGGGTGCTTGTTAGCTGATGGAGATGGAGAGCTTGTTGGTAGCGAAGATGATTGGTGGTGTGTAGCTGCCTGTTGACTTGAATATTAACATAAACGGATGATCGAAAAATAATTTATCGAAAATACACATAATTGACCATAAAAATAATTGCCTCCTTTTTATGCAAAAAAAAACTACGATACCATAATTGGAAATAACCTTAAGTTGAGTACCTTTTTGTGTCATTTGCCCTTTTTATTACTGGGCAAATGCTTGAAAAGGGGGCAAAATTGTCATGTCAATTGCTAAATTAGAGTTTTAAAATTTAGAATCATTTAATTAAAATTTAGATATGAATTTGGAAATATTTGAGTATTTTTAAAGTTTTAAAATGATATTGATGTAATTATAAATTTTGTAACGATATTGATGTAATATAAAAGTTTTGCAAATATATATATGAAATTGCCCCTAATAAAAAATGAAAAAGGAAAAACTAACCCGTAGCTTCTGGTAAACATGATAATACATCAATAACAACTAAAATAATGTTGTATTATATGCTTATAAGTTAACCCATATAACAACAATCGAGATGTGAAATTAAAGTTGATTGCATAACTGCAAATTCATGAATCGAACTGAAAAATAACTTCTATTTATTTTGCTATTGAATTTATAATTCAAAACAGAAGAAGCTTTTTACCAAATAATTAATATTTGATAACATCAATAAACTACTTATTTATACATCATTTTTTTGAACAACAGATTTTTATTAAAACACAAGCAAGAAGAAATGAAAAGATACAAGATAACAAAATTAGTTTTGTAACCCAAGTGACCCCAATAACATTACCCTAGATCGACTAAGAGCACACGTATAAGAAAATTGAAACTACATCAACGAATAAGAGAGCACGTCTTGGATGAGATATCCCATAGAGCAATTGATTTCTGAAGCGCCAAATTAAACCACCACATCAACGTAACAAATTGCTTTCAAGGAATACTTCAATTTGCTTATGTATATACCATATTGACAATTGTCAGATGACCACTCATTATAGGGAGTTAAAAGCCACATCTTCAGGTCCCACCAAATCACAACATTTCTCCAAAACTTGGCGAGCCAAGGGACAATCAAAAACAAATATGGGAAGTGGATTCCCACAGCCGAATTACAAAGGTGGATAAGCAATTTAAAGAAATATCCATTCCTCTAAGTGAAAGATTAGCTCCAGTAGGTAATTTATCCAAGCAAACCCTCCAAGCATGAACATTTACCTTGATGGGAACGACTCTAAGCCATCTAGTTGGAACTTCAGCTTTCGGCAAGATTGTATTATCAATTAAGATGCGAGAGGATTTAACCGAAAACTCTTGTGAGCCTTCTAAAGACCAACACCATCTATCTGATATATTTGGGAGCACAAGATCAGCAACTTTCGAGCAAAGTAAACCATAATTTTCCTGCTCCACACCACCTCTTGGCATCCTACGAAAAGAATGAGACAAAGAGGGATGACCCATTTTCTCGGCCACACTAATAGATTTACACATCTCTAAAGCATATAACCTTTTATAAAGAACCTTCAACGCAACCTCTCCTAACCAAGAATCATCCCAAAAAGAAGTATTCTCACCGTTGCCAACTTTTTTTTGAATGAAATCCATAAGATTTATACCTTTACTTTGAAGCGAATGAATAGCAAGAATTACTCTTGCCATGGGAGTCTTCTATGGAATCAACTTATGAGTATCTAAAGCTCTTTTGTTTACCAAAGATGTCTTTAAATAAAACGAGTCCACAAAGACGAACCATCAGTTAGAAATCTCCAAACCCACTTGAAAAGGAAGCGCCAATAGTGGCAAAAAAACAAGAGACACCAAGACCCACCATTCATTTTGTGATGTTAGAACCAATTCTAGCCAATCCACGCAAAGCTTCCTATAAAACCATAAACCCGATAAAAGAAATTCCGACGAATAGATTTCAAATGATTTAACACGCCAATTGGAACCTTGAATATAGACATATGATAAAGCGGAATCTAGGTAAGAACCGATTTTAAAAGGGTAAGGCGGCCGCCTATAGTGGTGGTGACGATGATGGGTGGTGGTGGTAGCGGCCGGTTGACTTGACATGTAAAACTAAACGGATGATCGTTAAATATTTAACGAAAATACCCAAATTGATCAAAAAACTAAGTTGGCCGCCTTTTTATGAAAGAAAAAAGTACGATACCTTAATTTGAAAATGACCTTTAAATTGAATACTTTTTTACTTGAAAAAGGGGCAAAATTGTCATGTTAATTGTTAAATTAGAGTTTTAAAATTTAGAATCATTCAATTAAAATGTAGATATGAATTTGGAAATATTTGAGTATTTTTAAAGTTTTAAAATGATATTGATGTAATTATAAATTTTGTAACGATATTGATGTAATATAAGAGTTTTGCAAAGATATATATGAAATTGCCCCAAATGAAAAAGGAAAAACTAACCCGTAGCTTCTGGTAAACCTGATAATACAACAATAACAGCTAAAACAATGTTGTATTATATGCTTATAAGTTAACCCATATAACAGCAATCGAGATGTGAAATTAAAGTTGATTGCATAACTGCAAATTCATAAATCGAACTGAAAAATAACATCTATCTTTTTTGCTGTTGAATTTATAATTCAAAACAGAAGAAGCTTTTTACCAAAAAATTAATAATGCACATCATACATCATGTAGACATATATTAAAGGTTCTTACCCAAAAGATAACAACCTGGTTCGCTTACCTTCTAGACAAAACAGATTCTAGATCAACAAACAGAAACATAACATGAGATGACACAAACATAAACTTTCCCTTTTACCCACTTCCCACAACTCTTCGTCTTCAAGTGCAACCAAAGTTTCTTGTAATCGGCACTTTGACCAAACAACAATAGTGCAGTGTCATACAGTGGTTCTTCGGGTGCCATCCCATTTTATCCAACTTTTCAATGCAAGCACCCATATCATCGTCTTTATTTTTCTCCATCATCATTTTCCTCATTTTAGAAACATCTTCTTCAAGTGTCTTGATATAAATCCTACTATCAAAACAAAAATCACCAAAATCTTGTAACAAAAAAGTGTCTCCAATTTGTTAAATCCCAAAACTTCTTAATTTTTCTGCATCACCATTCTCGTCAATTTAGAAACATCTTTTTCAAGCATCTCCAACTTTTCAAAGCAAACACCAACATCATCTTCTTTATTTTTCTCCATCACCATTCTCGTCAATTTAGAAACATCTTCTTTCGGTATCTCCAACTTCTCAAAGCAAGCACCAACGTCTTCTTTATTTTTCTCTGTCATCATTTTCGTCATTTTAGAAACATTTTCCTCAAGTATCTCCAACTTCTCAAAGCAAGCACCGACGTCATCTTCTTTATTTTTCTTCATCATTATTTTCGTCATTTTAGAAACATCTTCTTCAAGTATCTCCAGTTTGTTAAAGCCCACAACATCTTCTTTATTTTTATCCATCACCATTCTTGTCAATTTAGAAACATCTTTTTCAAGTGTCTCCAACTTTTTAAAGCATGCACCTATTAGATTACTGAATTGCCTGACATTATTATTAATTCAAAACATGTATATATAGTTACATTCGGAATATTCTAGAAAATAGGTCAGGCTTGTTGACCTGGAATAACAGCATTTTTTCTGCACATGCCAAATATAAGCATGGCATAACTACAATCTAATTACCAAAGAATAGAATTAACTATGGTTTAGTATAAAAGATAACATATTAACAAAAGCTTTCTAGAAAATTTCATCAGTTGTCACTACCATGGTTGTGAGGTACATGCACATCTGTCTGCAACATGGCATTGGGTTGTTTCTATTGTAGAGGAAATATAGTCTATGCGGTATAGTCGTTATTGGTATAGATTTACAGGCTTAGTGGAGTGTTTGGGTATGTCTTACATCATCAAGCTAGTAAATGATAGTGTGTTTCAAAGTTTGATAAATAATATATTTCATCTCTTTCACCAAATTATAATTCATCAATTGCAATTCATATTACTTGATCGATAACATTTACAGAAAGTCTATGCAGCACCCGACACAAAAACATACTAAATTGGTTGAACGTCTAGATGGAACATAAGCATATCAAAGATCCACAAAAGAACAGGAACTATACTTCTATCTTTTAGTTAGCTCAGCAAAAAGCAAAAGCACAGTATTGTACTTTGGGTCTTATCTTCCCCCCCCCCCCTTCAAGTTTGCCCAACTTTTTGGCGCAAGTACCTATATCATCTTCTTTATATTTTTCATTATTATTCTCAGAATTGTTGAATTTTCCTTTTTCCTTTCCTTTTGTTTGCCTAGAGAATTTCAGAATTAAAAAAGCACTTTAGTGTTGGAGTTGATGGGTCTTTTTCTGATGTTGATGGCTTGTTGGAATATGGTAGTTGAATCCGCATGTTATACGATTAGAAATATGTAAGCCTATTGGGGGCACACACGTTAATACACGAAGAATACGTTTTATTATTTCACTATATAAATATTTAAATAGTCGTTAATTATGTTAATTGTTTAACTAATTTAACGTGTATATTAAATATAAAACAAAGAGACTAAACAGGACAAAACCCGAACCACGAGGGGCCCATTGTTTGGCCGAATCCCATAGGGTTCTAGAAGGGGGTGTTTGTTCAGTTATAGAGTTGGAGGGGGAAAAGGAAACAAGTTTCCTTGTTGTACAAGAATTTGAGTTGGGTTTATGCCTATATAAACACATACCCCATACCTCTTTCTTCATTCATTCAATCCCTAAATCACTCAAGAATTTTCGGTGCTCTCTCTTCCTCCCAAAACTCAACCGAAAACCCTAAATCACTTTTAGGGATTTTCGGTTCTTCCACCCTCAACCGAATTCGATCAATAACCCTATTAGGGTTCTTGATTTTACTTGTTCTCCTAGCTCGATGTTATTAGATCAACACACTATGTTCAATTGGTGTTCTTCCTAGCTCAACAATACACAAAACCCACTTTAGGGGTTTTTCGGTTCGGTTTAAACCCTAACCGAATTAGGGTTTATTTGGTTTTTGGTGGAAACCCTAATTAGGGTTTTTGCTTGGTTTTCGATTAGCTCAAGGACTCACAAGGGTGCGTTTGGTAATCGGTTTCCACGTGGTGTTTGGTTCGTGAAGTCAAGTCTAGACAACTTGGCGTGTTCGCTTGACATGATTGTGTGAGCAACCGTAGATGGGGTAATTTAACCACCATGTTTTCAAGATCAAGATTCGGTGATAGTTTATTGATTTAACTCAATAAATAAAAGATTAGTAAATTACTTGTTTAATTTATGTGTTAATCTATATGCTAAAACTAGATCCATTCGTTTCGGGATTTGAATCTCGTTCTCGTTTTCTTCGTTTTTTTAACTTTAAAAGCTCTCGTTTTAGGATTTTCTTTAACTTTTCTAATAATTTAGTCACTTAGGATTTATTAAAAGTAAAAAATCATATTAGGTTTAAATTTTGATAATTTAGTTTTTTTTAAGTCGCGTTTTTTAGGATTCCCGTTATCGTTTTAGGGTTTTAGCTCTTACAGCTTTCATTTTTAGTTTGCCTTACTTATTTTCCCGTAGTTTTAGAAATCAAACCCAATCAAGCCTTGTTTCATTCAAACATCGATTATCAAACCGACAAACGACTTTCCATTGCACGCCTCGTTGGGAGAACGACCCGGGAGATTTTAGATTTTACTTTGGTCAAAAGTAATTTCTTTGAATCTTTTGGAATACGTATACTATATATAGATTATAATTACCCCTAAAAAGGGTGGTTATCAGCAACCGTAGAGGTGACAACTTAGTCACTAAGTTTTAAGAAAGATTCTCGTTTAATTGACTTTAGTCATCAAACAAAGGTTAATGTTTCTTTTCTTTATATGTGTGTTAATCGTAGTCATCAAACTAGATCCATCCGCTGCGTACTCGTAGTTAATGGTTAACTAGTTGTTAAATCCCAACAGTGGCTTATGTGTGACTTGTGACTATATGCAAAAGTTTTTTTTGAAACTCTAAACAGACTAAATACTTAAAGAGAAATTTGGTTTAAATTTGTCTGTGTAATTACACACATAATTAATATACTCCTAGTGACTTTTATGTGTTATTTGTAAAACTTGGTTTTGACAAATAAATACGGGCATTAAACTAAGAAACTTGTTTTTTGAGAGAGTTAAAAGTTTTTCTTAAATACATCATTAGTCAACTATAAAATCGGCTCACCCATCTTGAACAAACTATAAAAGAGGTATAAGACGGGACTTTCCAAAAAGAAGTTAGGTTTTTAATAAGCTTCGCGCTGACCCATTTCTCCACTTCTTTGTGCGTTCAAATGGAGCTACCGAGAACTTTTGACACATCTAGATTAAAAGTTAACAAAAGGTTTTCTTAACTTGTGCTACAAAGATGTTTTGCATGCTTCTTTGTACACGATTTTGTCACATATTTTTTTTATAAAACTTATGTGTATATCCTTATGTGAAATTTTAAGTACATGCCAACCAAACTAAGAACACATGCATTTGGTTTGGCTTATCTGGTCAGACCTCAAGGTCATTCCAACCCATGGCAAAAAAATTCTCTCTGGTCAGACCTCGGACCTGAGGCATAAAATGAGACAAAACATGTACATGACATTACTATATGATGCAATTAACGCTCATCACTTACCTCTTGCCCTATTTTTTTATTCGTTAGGTCAAGTTGGATCTTAGTCTTATTAGTAATTAATTGGGTAGTTAATTCTTTTAAGAATTTTATTATCGGAAATACTAAAATTGAACTTTCTATGTTCTGATTAATAGTGTTATTGCAACATAATTCATAAACGAAAGTTTGTTTTCTTAAGAAGACAAACATAGTCTCTTTTTCTAGTAAGAAGAGTGAGACTTACTCTTATCTCTTCTCATTTGTTGACAAGAATAAGATAGGGATATAATTGAATTTTTTCCTCAATATATTTAAACTCACTTTAAATCTTTCATTACCCTTTTCCGGTTATAAAATATTTAAAAGATAAAATATTTAGTGTAACTAGAGTACATTTTGTCTATAGCTACCAAAATAATAACATCTTGCACTTGTCACGATGTATGAGTTTAAACCGCAATGAGTAAAGAAAATTACTAGCAGGTCTTCTAGGCATATTTTCTTGCATTCATTTCATTCCTTATAGTGCTAAACACTCTTGTGGGTGCGCAGATCGATTAAGGAGGAATTGCATGCTAAATGTTCAAGTTAATGAAAGCATGAATGGCTAGTCCCCCATCTACATAAGTAGAACTTCATATACTTTGTTCAATACCTAAGTACATTGCTACTTGTAAGCATTCTAAGAGAGTAGGAAAGTAAATAAATTGCTATTTGCTATCTACTGGTGATGTAACACTTACAATGTTGACAAATCCAGTAGGAGTTTTTCGTTTTATTACTGAAAATATATTCATTAAATGTTGTCAAGTTCAGTGGGAGCTACAAGATTTATTTCTTTGATTAGTTGCCCTTATTATTTCTAGCTTGCTTTGAAATAATTCATTACTTTCTGAATGTGAAAGAGTTTAAGGAAAATTGCATTTTATTTTATAGATAACACGTTGCCTTTCTGATGTTGCTTTCTGAAACGTTATCTATAGAATAATAATCCACAATTCCTTATTAAACATTATGGTTCGAAATCTACTTGTAATATCTATTACATATTGTTTATAAAATCGAGCGCTTGTCGTATTGTTTGTCTACAATAATTAATGTTGTCCCGTACACAAGTGGGAGAAATCTTAACTGTGTGCAAGGAACAACATATAACAATATGATTATTGGCTTCTCTTGACCGCAAGTTAAGAAAGTTAATAATTCTACTAGGACATGTTTGTTGCCCTATTACATTTAAGTGTCAAGATATATTATAAAGCTACTTCAGTTCATTGACTAAATATTTTAGTCAATATAATTATGGTTCGATTATAAAATCATAATTATGAAGTATGTAATTAACTTGAAATTACTATTAAACTCAAGAGTTTGCGTTCATAATTACTTTAGTTAGTGTAATTATGTTCTTGTTAAGACATAATTATAAAGTCCTTGAATTTATCAATGACTCATAACATAAAGTAAGTAGTAAAATTATTATGTCTTGTTGTAAAAGAATTAGGGTTGGGTTTATGCCTATATAAACATATACCCCATACCTCATTCTTCATTCATTCAATCCCTAAATCACTCAAGAATTTTCGGTGCTCTCTCCTCTTCCCAAAACTCAACAGAAAACCTAAAACCCTATTAGGGATTTTCGGTTTTTCCTCCCTCAACCGAATTCGATCAATAAAACTTTTAGGGTTCTTGATTTTACTTGTTCTCTTAGCTCGACGTTACTAGATCAACACACGGTGTTCAATTGGTGTTCTTTCTAGCTCGACAATACACAAAACCCACTTTAGGGGTATTTTGGCTCGGTTTAAACCCTAACCGAATTAGGGTTTATTTGGTTTTCGGTGGAAACCCTAATTAGGGTTTTTACTTGGTTTTTGATTAGCTCAAGGACTCACAAGGGTGTGTTTGGTAATCGGTTTGACACGTGGTGTTTGGTTCGTGAAGTCAAGTCTAGACAGCTTGGCGTGTTCGCTTGACGTGATTGTGTGAGCAACCGTAGAGGCGGGGACGAAACTAGGACACAATTGGACCAGGTGCATTTACGAAAAATTATACGAGCAAGATATGAATGATTCCTATAATGATAGAATCAAAAGCTTCGTAAGCTTTGGCAAACACCTCAGATGTCATTTACAACATGGGTAACTGTTTTTGGGAGTTTACTAATTACTACATTTTGTGTTTTGTTAATAAGGCTTAATATTTTATGAATGCAGGTTTAGACAAGTGCCTTTGAATATTGTGGCATCTATGGACCTGGGAGTACCCTTTTGCAACAAATTCTATTACTATATATAGTTTTAGCTTTTATTATTCAAGCTTATATGTGCTTATTTTGAAGAAATGGTTGTTCTAATCATTTGATTCAGTTGGTTGTTTTTGTCTCTACGTCTACTCATGTCTGTAAAGGGTCTAAAACATTGACTTACCTTAACTAAATGGTTGATTTGTTATTTAAAATGCTTCATTTAGGCCCAATGAATATCAGTAGACTTTTATCTATGACTAATAGCTGCATTTCAATGAATTATAGACTAACTTATTATAAGCTTGCCGACCTATTGGTGTTGTTCTAATTACTTGTATTTGAGGATGATTTCGACCATCATATTATACGTGCAGGTTGTTTGTCTTGATTAATTGGTACTTTAACCTTAAGTCCGACCAAGTATCCATGTATACATCAGTATACATGGTTTTAAAGTCGATAATTCTTGCCTAATTTGTCTGCATTTTTAGGCACAGATTCTGGTAAAAGCAACAAAAATTCATTAAAATGAGCTTATAATGAGCAAATGTTATAGCTTGAGAAGGAAAACTACCAACTATTTCCAGCTTTTAATTTAACTTACGATATATGTGTATGATCTTGTTTAGCATAATGTGATTTTGTGCATTAATATTACATTGCCTTCTATGTTCTATCTCGCTTGCAACCGCACGAAAATAAGGCGCTTTAAATCCACAACCAATCAGGTATGCAACATCAATTTTATCAAGTCGAAGGTCATGGAACCAATTGCCTATCATATCTCGGATATATGGTTGTCTTTGTGTGCACTTATGGTTGTGAAGGAAAGGTAATCTCATTTGCTTATCATTTTTTAAATTGACATCGAGTCATATCGCCAACACTTATAGTTTCCAGGTTTATGTTGTTTTGCTCTATATTCTTGCTTCAAAATTTTATATTGTAACGTTTTGGACACATCTTTCTAATGAACTTCAAATTATAAAAGTTAAACATGCATAGTTTGTGCATGATTCTCAAGGGAGATTGGTTTTAGAATTGTTTTATTTACGTCTTATCGTTTGATTAGTGTGAAAGAAAATAAGTTATTGTATGTATTTAGTAGTCCTATATTAAGTCATGTTTTTTACGGTATCCACCTTATAAAGAATGCTTACCTTCTTTGATTTATCTCACAGTAGATTTAGAAGAAGTATTTGACGTTCAAGATTCTTTAATGATTTCAAGGTTGCAATGTGGAGTGTTTCGTCAATGGTTGATATTCTGAATGTGCTGGATTTCTCTTCGCTGTTTGAAGCTTGAAAGAACGGTAGAGTGTGTTCAAGTAGTTAATAAAGTTGGCTTGTAGTTTTTCAAATGTGTTGTTTGCAAGAGTAGTCACAGTAGACAAGTTGAATGTAAGGATTGAGTTGTAAACTTGTAATGTCAATGGATCATTCTTATTTGAATCAATATTGTGTTGATTTCGGAAAAGAAAGAACAAATTAATTCCTGGCTGAAAGTATCTCAAAACAATTGTTTTTTGTTTTATTTAATTCACATCGAGCCATGTTTTGAAGTAGAAAACCGGGCTCTATAACAACAAATAGAGCCCGTTTTTGAAACCAGCCTCTATGTGCATTTCGAATAAAGTCCCCTCCCCTTTAAGCCCTTTAGAAAAACCGGGCTCTATGCATATTTTCAACCGGGCTTTATGCCCTTTTTTGTAGTAGTGTGATAGCCATGTTGAGATTTAATAACTAGTTAACCAATTTAACTACGAGTACGCAGCGGATGGATCTAGTTTTAGCATATAGATTAACACATAAATTAAACAAGTAATTTACTAACATTTTGTTTATTGAGTTAAATCAATAAACTAACACCGGATCTTGATCTTGAAAACATATACAACAAAATAAGGGTCTAGGGTCGACATTCTCGACCTTAAGTTACAAAGGGTGTCGACCCAAAGTGCTTAGGGTCGACAATTTCGACCCTAAGTTCTCGATCCAAATTTCTCGACCCAAAATTTTTTGGGTCGACATATTCTTTTGAATTTTGGGTCGACAGTGGGGACCACAATATTTCAACCAAATAAGTTGACTAATTTTAGGGTCGACAATGCCTTTGAAACTTTGGGTCGACATTGTCGACCCTAAACTTTTTTATTTATTAAAATCGTTTTAATATAGAAAACAAATTAATATTTAATTTTTTAGGGTCGACATTCTCCTTTTAATTTTGGGTCGACAAATTCGACCATAAATTTTTTTATTTATTAAAATCGTTTTAATATAGAAAACAAATTAATATTTAATTTTTTAGCGTCGACATTTCCCTTTTAATTTTGGGCTAAACTTGAAATTTATTAAATATTCATAGTGGTATTCCACGTAGGTATTTCAGTCACTTTAGGGTCGACAATGTCAACCCTAAGTGTGAGATTCGGGTCGACAATGTCGACCCTAAAGTGTGCCTGAGCAAAAAAAAAACTGGACGCATTTCCAGTTTTCCAGATTTTTTCCGGAAAAAATATACATTTCAAAAATCCAGAATTCGGCAAATCCACAATACGATACAATAACAAATCACTAAACGTTACAATACCACAAATCCATAATACGATAAATTACCATTCAACAAAATCCACGCCACGATAAAATACTAAATCCATGTTTCACAAATGTAACAAGTCTAAAAGTTATTACACATACTAAGATACTAACATAAAAACGCCTCCTCCTCCTCCTTTGAATAGTCATCACCCGATTGTTGCTCGCCCTCCTCCTCCTCCTCCTCCTCCTCCCTTGATGAGCACTCGTTATTGTTTTCACGAGCCAAATCTTGAGCCAATTGGTCACAGCTCCGCGAATCGTTCATATAGGGATTCGTAAGAAGGTGTAGTGGGGACGTTGGGCCTGAGAATTAGAACTAGAGGGGATACAATGAGTGGAGTTGAGAACAAGATGATAGCAGTTGTTAAAGTTATTATTGGTGACGGGAATGGGAGGAAATGGGCCGGGGTAGGGAGGTTGGAGTGGTTGGAGTGGTTGATTATAGGGAAAGGGAGGTTGGAGTAAATGAGCCTAATTAGGGGTGAGTTGGGGCATAGTAGGACCGGGTGAGGGTGGGGGTACAAGACTAAAAGCAGGAGGGGTAAATGGACGAGCACTATTTGGTGAGTTGTAGTGCATAAAAAACTGACCTAGGGCTCCATAAATCGACTCAGTATTTTGGTACGCCACATTAGCCCGTTGGTCCGCCGCGTCAGCCTTTAACGAAGCCAAATAAGCCCGTGCCTGCGCCTCCTCAGCTTGCTTCTTGTACAACTCTTTCTCTTGCTCTTGTTGCCTGAGAATCTGAGTCATCTGATCCTGAGTCATAACATCTTCATATGCACGATTTGCGCGCCTGCGAGAAGTTGAGCCACCACCCGGTAACTTCCTGCCCATGCCCGACATATTCTGGCGGTTGTCACTCGGAACGACTTCATCCAAGATTTCTTGATCGGTCTTGAACGGGATGATGCCGGCTTTAATCATTTCTTGCATGGCCTTCATATCCAACTGTGAAAGAAAAAGAAAAAGAAAGAAAAAAAAGGTTAAAAACAAATAAAATAAGTTATTAAAGAATGTAACGAGTTAAATTACTTACGTATCTCTGCTTGTTTTGTTCGGTTTTAAATTCGCCAGTCTTCTTACTTGAGTGCCCCTTCCTCCACGTCTCAATGAGGTCCTCGTAATGCCCTTTCTCGACTTTCTATACAATATCAAATAAATTAATAACGAGCTATAAATAAACAATATAAACACCTTTAAAATATCACAAAAATTATAAAGAGTCTTACATATTCATTCCTCCCTTGCGCGAATGATTTTTTCCCTTGATGGGTTAATATCGTGTTCTTTGCTCGGTTAGCAGCATTCTGCAAGCTTCTCGACACCCGATTCGGATGGGACCACCAGTCAACCAACTCATTCCACTCATCTTGGGTTCTGTCTCCCCACACTCTCGGCGGCGGCGGATGATTCTTTGCCTCGTCGGGCGAATCATGTTTTGTATAATGATCAGCCTTGATTCTGTTTTTATTTTTGCGCCAAAGTAGCCTCAGTTTAAGTTCCAGCCCAAGCCTTACCCTTTCCCCCACCGTATATACATTACTGCCAACCACCACTTTGTCCTGGTTATTGTACCATTCCGCGAGGTTGAAATAGCTCTACATATAAACATATGCATTTAAATAAACAAACAATTTAAACATAACACGCATATCTAAACGTCGATAACAATAAGATAGAAGTAAAATAAACAATTAATACCTCAAGTGTAGGGTAAATATGGGCTTTAAACGCCTCTGGAATTTCTTCCCACTCGCAAGCAAGGGGAAGTGGCCGGACTGTTTCCCCCATAAGACTATTCAACATGCTTGCAAAATTTCCTAGAGGATGGAAGGTACCAAGATCGGCGTAATCAAAGCCAAGCTGCAAAGGTTGTTTGTTATTTTCTCTAAACGCCTTCCTTAAGGACGCATTTCCCGTCTCAAGACGCAGCATCGAACCTACAAAGATAAGTTATTGAGTCATGAAAATTCAAGTAAAAGAAATTAAAAAGAATCAGTGTTATAAAATAAAAATAAAAAAAATCACAATTTCTTACTTTGGCACTGGGCCGGTACGGGCCGGTTGGGCCGTCTGGGTGGACTACCACCAGCATCACCACCGTGTGATCTAGGAGCTACACACGCCATCTGTAAAATAACAAGTACAAGAACACACAATTTCGTGGACCAATTAATGCTAATATACAAATTCATATAAATATACACATTTTAACATATAAAAACAATTCCACTCAAATAAAAATTACACATTTAAACATATAAAAACAATTCCATTCAAATCCATTGAAGAAAAATTTACACATTTAAGCATTAAACTAAGTGTTTCATTCAAACTAAATCTTAAAGATCTAATTGACATCGTCAGAATTCATCGCTAGATAAAACTTCTTAACTTCTCAACATTATAAACGAGGGTTCACTTCATCATCACACGACCCTACAACACCGATCAACATCAAGGACATTTGCAACGACATCTCTTCATTATTAATAAAATCAGCAATGGTCCTTCATTAGCATTAGCATTGTCCCATCATTAAACTGTGGGCTGCATCCACTTCTGTCGATTGACGCATTATACTCAAATCTGTATGCCCAGATTAGTCAAACCACAGACAGTGTAAATTATGTGATGAACTGCTACCATGTATAACATCTTGATCTGAAACTCTTGCCAAATCTCGATGATAAATATAGACGACCTTGCCAACCACGTGGTTGTCTATCAAGTATTGAAGGTAGAATACTTGTGTTTACTGTTCGCAAGAATGTATTGGTATATTTCTGTGAAATTCCTGTATCAGTCAAAATATGATGTATGCGCTCATGTAAGAACAGTTTGTTTGCGTGTTCGTATGGTTCTTAGGGATAATGGTGTCAAACCATTTCAAAAAGTAAACCAATAGTAAACTAAATATGTGTTAAAAGACATATTTCGTATGAGTAATGACAACGTTACTTTCGTTACAAACGAAGGGGTGATTCTTCTTTTTGGTGGCATCGCTGCCCATAAAATAAAACTGAAGGGATAGAATCTTTAATATGCCTGGGTTTAGTTATATTGGCTATTTTTTGGGCGAGTTTAATTCGGATGTTAGGCTAGATGTGGCCCCAATCTTGTTTCATTTAAAGCTTAGTTTTATTAACTAGGAATGTGACAAAGTAATCACGGTTTTTGTTTTCAGGCGACGTTTTGTTTTTATGCTCACCAGGTGCCAAAGTATTATTTGTCATTTTTTATTTAAGCTTTTTTTTCAAAACATAACGTATCCCTCTACATCACTATCATCTCTATACTATCTCTTCTATTAAATTAAGGAGATTAATCATACATTCCTATGCCCTTATACCAAGGGATTGCTTACTCCTCAAAAGGTCAATGATTATCTGAAGCCAATATCTGGATCGTAAAGTTCGTTATCTATAAATGCATTAGATAAAATTCTTACTAAGACGCATTATTGAGGGGATTAAGGCGAAGTGGGTAAGTGAAAAGATCAATCGCCTTTGTACCCACGGGTAGAAGGATTATTAGATAATAATTTCTTCTTTTCACAAGAGATAGATGCATAATTATCACCTGTGAAGAGAGGAACCCCTAGATGTGCTTTTAAGTGATATTCAAGAAGGCGAGACAACGGTTGTTTGGCGTTTCTTAGATTTATCCTTAAGTGCTTTGGTTTCCACTCTACCATGATTAAGTGGATCATGGCATGTGTTACGTCGGCTTCATTCTCAATTTGCATCAATGGCATGTACATGGGTATTTAGGAGGTAAAATGGGGTTACGTCAAGGAGACCCCCTATCGCCCTATCTCTTTACTCTAGTTATGGAGATCTTGACCCTAATTCTTCAAAGACGTATCCTACATCAGAATCTTTAAAATACCATAAACATTGGAAAGAGAGTTAAGGAGTATTAATGTGTGTTTTAAATATGAATTTAGTTTATCTTCTCTCATAGGGATGTGGACTCAGCTGCATGATCATGGCATACTCTTGATGAGTTTAGGAAGGTGTCGGGGCTGGTCCCAAGCATTCCAAAGAGTATGGCGTATTTTTGTAATGTTTTGAATCACGTTAAGATGGTTATCCTTAATATTATGCCTTTTTCTGAAGGCGAGCTTCCGGTTAATTACCTTGGTGTTCCCTTGATTTCCTCTCGTCTTTTAAATAGGGATTGTAAAGTTCTTGTTGAAAAAGCGCGAAATAGAATCTGGGACTCGAAAAACAAGTCTCTTTCCTTTGCGAGAAGGTTACAATTGTGTAATTCTCATTGCTTCCATGCAAGTATTTGGGCTTCTGTCTGAGTCAAAACCCAAGGGAATCGTTTATGATAAACATTCAACTGATTCGGGGTTCCTTGTGGTGTAATGGCAATAACAAGCGGTGGAAAGCTAAAGTGCATAGGGATGAAATTTTGTCTTCCAACGAATAAGATGTTTTGGTTTACGCACCATGATGTATTTTAATCTAGCCTTAATTACTACACGTATTTGAATATAGTTTCTATAAGGAGCCGTTGTGGGTTCGTTGGTATTAAACACATAATAAACTTAGAGGACGCATCCTTATGAGATGACCTTCCAACCAAGTGCGAAATATGAGTTAATGGATGGAGAAAGCTTCTACAACGAAAATGAGAGCATTGTTAAACCAAATCCTTTTGGATTGTATTGGTAACGGAATAACACTTTTCCTTTGGTAAGATATGTGGAAGTTCTCATTGTTCGCTATAGTCCGGTGTCGACCGGCGACGCCTAGAATATAGACAAGGAAAGGGTATTCCTAACAATCAAACAGGTGGTTAGCAGATTGCTTGTTAATGAGGAGCGCATGAATTGCCCGTTGTCGTGTGAATGTGAGTCAAAGGCTCCCTAAACTTAGCCTTAAAACAGCCACCTAACATAGTATTGGCGAACGACAAAATTGTATGATAAAAATAACAATCTGGGCGTGTTTACAAAATGGTACTAATGACATTTTATTTGTGTTAAATATGCATTGGGAACTTCTTAGACCACGGTAGGAATGAAGTCCCATGGTTACATCTGTTTGGTTTTCACATGCTACTCTACTCATCATCCCATCTATGGCTTCTCCAACTGAGAAAAAGCTTTGAAGAGACGCAAGAGACAAGTTAAGGCAATGGGATGATGCTGCTACAACAGATTAACTCAGGTGCGTTGGTTCGTTATGTGGTACGCAGCCTAATTCACACGACATCTTTCTTTAAATGTTCAATACTATTCGTCTAAGGTGTGGAAAAAATAACCCCCCACCACCCCCCCCCCCCCCCCCCCCTCTAATTCGTGGGCGCCGTTGACATAGGATGTGGTGCCCGCCATGTTTTGGACAACATCCTTAGCGTGCGTTTCTAAACCGATGTGAAACAAAGAACTATACAGAATATTGTTAGTAAGTATTATGTTGCAGCAAGCCATCGTAGTTTATTGGTTGAAAGAAACAATAGGTATTTTAAAAATAATAGAAGAACTACCGGAAGAGCTAAGAACCGCTATTGTTAGAAACGGTTCGCTCCGCTAACTACTATTCATGAATCAGAATAATGTGAAAGTTCATAGTTTTGATTATCATTGATGGAAGATGAACAACGTCATTCTAGATTCTATGGCAGATTAGGTCGGTTTTGTCTAGATTTGGTTTTTTGTAAACGTCTAGGGATCGTTTGGTTGGCATGTCACAAGTGACTATGGCAGGTCAGCATGGCCTTGAGGTTTAATATGATACTTTTGGCCACATCCATTGTACTTACTCCATTTCCTGTGTGATTAATATACTTTACCGGGGTAACCCTTTACCCAAAAAAAGTGAGGAAAAACAAAATATTCTTAAGTTTTCAAAAAAAAAATGCCTTAATAATTTCCTGTTATTAATTATATTCTAGAAACAAAGACCATAATATGAACGATCGAAATAGTAATAAGCTAACATTAAAACATACTTGATACGACTATAGGAATCACCATAAAACTAGCAACATCGTAGGAGAAGAATCGTCTACATAATCATCTCCTTCTTAGTGATGGAATCGTAAAGTTTGTGTTTGTTTCACAATTGTATTTTTTTATGACTCCTAATTTGTAAGAGAGGATAAGCAGGGATCAACTCCAACATTAGGTTATGATTATAGAAACCATTACCATAATCACATTACCTATGACATTATTATATGAAGTAAATTGAATCTCCCATCCTAATACAATATCCTATAAAGTTTACTATTATTGGTAACTAAAAATTGTTTAATTACTCTTAATAGTACCAATATAAATTAACAATGTATAATGTAAAATTAAACTAATGCATTAAATAGGTTATGACACAATTATAGATAAATATCAAATATCAAAATATCATATTCGCTAATATTCTCCCACTTGTTTGTATACTTATTTATGCTTTGTACTTATTAATATTGGTCAAATTATTGATTTAATAAGTTCATCATGATCAAATAAAATTACTAATGCAAAACAGCATAATCACTTGCATCACTATTAATGTGTAACCCCTACCAATTATACAATTAGCTCTTCTAAATGAAGAATAAATTATCGAAGATTCATAAACATATGAAATGTAAAAAGAAATATAATGAAGAATGAAAATAAACAATTCCATATTCGACATAAGTATGTTGGCTCAAAAATCTCGTATATGCACAAGTAATGAGAATAAGCCAAACCGTTAACCATAATGTAAAGAACACATTAGCATGCCTTAATTGTAAGTTTATCAAATAATCTCATACCGATAATTATATTCGAATAAGAGCTTTGGTAATAAACCTATCATAAGTAACATAATACATTAGGTCAGTGTACAAATATACTTGATGACAGTGTTCTTCAACCTTCTCTTAACCTTTAACATACTTAGTGTTGAGATAAAAAAATATTAACAATAAGGATAATTAAGTAAAATGATCATAACCCAACCTTAAAAATGATAAAGACGAAACACGAAAATGTGAGCACCGTGAGAAAAAAATAATAGTCCTTACTGACTATCACACAGCGACGACAAGGCGAAACAGCGAGGGCGTAAAAAATAAAAGATATCATCCACAACACATGGGTCCTATATAGAGAATACTAAAATTAAAACAAAATTATAGCCAAAGAACACAAAATGTCAAAACAATACCCAAAACCTAGATGTGTCTTTATTAATAAGAAATGAGGGTCTCGTCAATAAATGACATGCAGAACATAAACCAAACAATATCATGCTAACACATTGTAATTTCAAACAGAACACATAAAACAAACTCCAAGCATCCTACGGTCTCATCAAGCACTTACGCTCTAACTTATCACCATGTAACACACCTGAAGAAAATAGATTCTTAAAAACGTCCAACCACAAGCGGTTGGGGAGAGAAGTCATAGGTTTAAGAGACACTCAAAAACAAACCATTAAATCCAATTACAGTGATAAATAAAACAAAACATAGGCATAGCAGTACATTAAACGAACAATTAAACAAACTAAACATCAAACACACCAAACCATGCTGAGACGTGTCACGCTCAAACATCACAAACTCTAGGAACGGAATGTGTCCCCACTCCACAAAATGAGACAATCATCTCACTATCAAACAATCCATAGCAATGAACTTATCACGGGTCACTTACTAAACAATCCATTAATGCCATAGACGGTCACGCTCAAGCACAACAAAAAATGGAACGGTAACTTGTCTCCGATCCACAACAATAAGCAAGATAGCAATATAACATACAATATCAACGTTAGTCCATCCTCATTATAAAACACATATCACAGTAACTAAAAACATTGTAAACTCATAACATCATTTCCATCCCAATGTAAAAACATAAAAAGTGGGACTATGAAACTTACCTCATGCTTTACTACCCAAAGAATACAACAAAAGCTTCACAAAACAACTTCCTACAGAAAATCAAACAATTAAGCACAACAATAAGCTACCCTCAATTAGGAATTCAACCCAATATGATTAACCTCACTATTGATGGATACTAAGATATCTACCATAGATTCTAAACTTGATTTAACCCTTTTCCAACTTCCTAACATATGCCATTTACACTTCAATGCTAACACTTTAAAAATTTTCTGGTTTTAGCACACTTTTATACTCACTTACGCTTCTAAAAACTACCACTTAAACAATTCCCACATTTCATACGCCAAAATCACCATGCTACATATATGTCCTATGAACCTCTCATAGCTCTCCCAAAGCCATTACCCTTTTACAAATACCCTTTAGAAATTCATTAATCCAAAGTGTCCAGAATTCGTCTAGAATCTGACCCCCTAAAAGTATGGCACTAGCTGACCACTTTAGACCTCATTCAACTAGCAAAAATTCAGAGGTCACAACACATTAAAATAAACTAACTTCCACTGATTTTTACCTCTAACTAGAATGTCTACAGTATTTTTAGAAAAATTAAAAACCAAACCTGAAATTCATCACTGGTTTTACAACTTGAATTTGCGTAGACGACCTTTGACCCCACTTTCCGACCATAAAACTCACGAGATCAACATTATGGAAAGTAAACTATCTGAGGTTTATCTCCATAGTTTGTAAATTGTTATTGAATTTTATGAATAAGGTTTATTGACGCTCTACAAGACACCAAAATTCTGCAGTAAAATAAAACGACTAATCTAAAGATCAAGTCCCTAACCGACTAACCCACTCGATGAAAACAATCCAACGAAAGATCAAACAATCATATACATCATAACTATATTAGAAAGCGATAAAACCACAAATCCAAACCTAACAGTCGAAAATTACATGTTTAAAACCCTAATCCATCATGCTAGATTACATTAATTAAAGATTAATAATTAACAAAAGATTAATTAAAACATACCTAAACCTTGATTTCTCTTCACAAGAACAAAACCCTAATTGTTTTTCTTCTTTTCTTCTTGTGGTCGACCGAACCTTCAATAGGGAGGTTTAAGGATTTTTATTTTGTATTTATAGGCCTCACTATAAGTCCTAGATAATCCCTAATTAGTATTTGTTTCCAATTAAAACTCTTTTTCCTTTTCTTTTCCCAAAACCGGCCGATTGGCCCTTTATGTATATATATATATTTTTCTATTTATTAATTAATATAATTACTTGTATTTCCTTAAATATTTATAAAACCTTAACTAATTTGACTATACCTTTTTGCTTAAACGAAATTCACTAGACTTTTTAAAAATAACTTTTTAACTTTTCATTTTCAACCTAATTTTCCTAAAATAGAAATTTTACATTTTTCTTAACTTAACACCTAAAACCTAAAATTATCTTAAATTAATAACACAAAATACGTACACATAATAATACTTACACAATTAACACAGAAACGCTCGAATCTCAATAATCATTTCCTTGTCACTCAAAAGTGAACGAAATGAACTTAACCAATTTCACCACTATTCCAATCTCATTGAGATGATCACACTCAATAGATTGATTACCAAAACCTCACATAAACCACATAAACTCATAAAAACACACAAAATCACATACACCATATATTGCAATAGGCACATAAGTCAATACTAACGGTTTGACTAACTTGCCCAAATCATGGTTGTCACAGTATCACCCTCCTGTTAGGAAATCTCTCATCCCCGGATTTAAGCATAGCCAATTTACCCAGGCTTGCTCTACGAACAACTGAGGAACTTAGACTATCATATAATCCTGCGGCGTACCACATTTAAACTCAAGACCACGTTTAGAATTCCAACGAACTTTCACAAGCGATATCTTACTACGTTTTTGTTAGCGGATTAGTCTTCATGGCCCAAAGGCATATTTATCTTTGTATTATGTGTAGGCCCATTATCTAGCTTATATAAACATATCATTGTAACTCATTATGACACAGAAAATACACAACCTTTCATGGTATCAGGCCAAATAGCCGATCCAAACCCTAAAAACAAAAGCAAACCCTAGCAACCTCACACTCGACTTAACGTCGAACTGCACAATGGTAACCCTTAGCGGATTTAATAGTCGATCACACAACCATGACCAGCCCTGATCAACCAACCCACACCCCCTACTCACACCTTGGTTGAAAAACTATAGTGGTACACAACATCACACTCTTGTAACCAGAAAAATTGGATCTCTCTAATCCAACCTACTTCCACGTAGTTACTATGTCTTCAAAGCCATGTAGTAACTTTTGGTGTACCTCAAACACATCGAAGGGCTCAAGCACACCGTCGTCCACATCTACACCTCCCACGGGACAATTGGATCACTGAGCCGAATCCATCGTTAAATCGTGGATCTTTCTTACACATCTTCAACTCCTTCGCAAACGTGTTGATAAAAGCAACCCAAACTAGCCAAAGACTCATGGACCACCATGAAGTCAAAATCTTTCATGAACAAAAAAGGACACACTGGTTGATTTACAAAGGCGTAGCTACGTATGATCCAAATGGTTGACCATACAGCCGGACGAGTACTTCTCGAACATTGACACCGATCGTCACCTAATACTCAATGATCTTGTTTCGGGAATGTAGCCAAGACGACTTTGTTACCTATGCAATCAATGGCTTAAGCGCCAAGTATGGAAGCCTTGCTCAAATCAAAGTCTCACAAGGAACGCGTTTCCCGACCTCAAGTCCACCTTGAGCGTCTCAATGGTCTCTACATAAGAGATGGTGCGGAAAGACTGGAATAAGTCTCCTTTTCATGTGTCAGTAAGCACTAACTCATTGCACTCCTCAAGTCCTTGTTAACGGAGACACCGCTACGGTTCAAGACACACGCACCAACAAGGAACTTGATAATCGTAATAATAACAAGACCAAGGTCTGTCAAAACTTTGGTCGAGGTGTTTGTCGTTGGGGTGCCACCTGCAGGTACATACATGTTCAGTACTCGATCCGAAAGTACACGCTCCAACTCGTCTCAAAATAACACACGTACAAACACCTCCAACATGCATACTGGAAATGGTTTTGGTAATAGGGGACTTGATTTGGCAGCCCAGCAACAACTTTTATCTCTTCTCCAAGCTCAAAACACTTTACTTGTCCAATATGGGTTATCTACCATAAGCATTCCACACACACTTATTGGGTTCAACAACTCGGGTCAGCATATTGTTCCTGCTCAGCCTTCGGCCCAACAACAACTTATGACACTTGGGCTAACTCCAAATCAACAGGCTCTATTTACCAATGCTGTTCAAAATACAGGTAATACATCGAACAATACAGGTCAAGAAACGGTGCTACCCACTGCTTTCAATACTATAACACTACAGGATCCCGCCAATGCAAACTGGCATATGGATACGGGTGCGTTATCTCATCTTAACTCTTTTGCTCATAACCTTAGTACTATTTTTAATTCTCGTATGTATCCATCTGTCCTTGTTGGCGACGGGAAATCTATTCCCGTCACCAACACGGGCAATAGCACGTTACCTACTCCATACCGCCCACTTCACTTAAATAATGTCCTTGTCACACCCAATATTGTCAAAATTTTGATTTATGTGCGTCAATTTGTTTGTGAAAATAAATGTACTATTGAATTTGATGAGTTTGCTTTTTCTGTAAAGGATTTCCAGACTCGTCAAATTCTCCTCCGATGTGATAGCACGGGTGATCTCTACCCGATCACGTCTCTATCTTACCCTCAAGCTTTTCTGGTCGGTCAGCAAACGTGGCACCAACGACTTGGTCATCCTGGAAGTGACGTGTTACGTTCTTTAGTTTCAAATAATTTAATTTCATGTAACAAAATGAAGTCTCCCGTGCTTTGTCATGTGTGTCAGCTTGGAAAACACATGCGACTCCCTTTTTCACTCTCAAAAATGATTGTTAAGTCTCCTTTTGATATTATTCATTCAGATTTATGGACATCTCCAATTACGAGTGTTTCGGGTATTAAATATTATGTTTTATTTCTTGATCATTTTTCACATTATTTATGGGTTTATCCTTTAAGAAATAAATCTGATGCATTGTCCAAATTTATTCATTTTCGTGCTTATGTCAAGAACCAATTCAAAACTGACATTAAATCGTTGCAATGTGATCATGGAGGCGAGTTTGACAACAATGCCCTACACCAATTATTTGCGTCAAATGGTATTACCATTCGCTTCTCTTGCCCTAAAACTTCACAACAAAATGGCAAATCTGAACGAATGATACGTACCATTAACAACCTCATCCGTACCTTACTCTTTCAAGCACACTTACCACCCACTTTTTGGGTTGAAGCACTTCACATGGCTGCATATCTCTTAAACCTTTTACCCTCCAGCGCCATAAATAATGAAATCCCTCACACCCGTCTTTTCAAGACACAACCTAACTATGCGGATCTCCGTGTTTTTGGTTGTCTTTGCTATCCCTACATCAACACCAATCACAAACTTGAACCACGCGCCACACCTGCAATTTTCCTTGGATATCCGACTAATCACCGTGGATATCGGTGTCTGGACTTGAATACGGATAAAATCATCTTATCACGTCATGTGACATTTGATGAGACGGTTTTTCCGTATGGGTCTATGACTCCTAATGAACCACCTTCTTACACATTTTTAGACACTTCCCCTAATATAATTCAACAACACCTTCTTACTAAACTTATATCATCACCTAGCCCAAACACTACTACTCAGTCCACACCGAATAACAACCCTCCATCCAACACCACCCCACACCAAATATCCTCTCCTACTCAACCCACTATACACGGCCCACTACCAAATTCGCAACTCAACCAAAACTCCCCCTCACAACCCGCTTCAACTCACTCTATACCTGCGGTTACCACAAACACCAACCCCAATCCCGCCTCGACTCACTCCATGGTCACTCGCTATCGTGTCGGGACTAATCGCCCCACTCAACGTTACACTTTAAATGTCTCCACCATTTCCCCTATTCCTAAGTCGTATTCAAATGCGTTTCGTGACCCAAATTGGTATCGTGCTATGCTTGATGAATATAATGCTTTAATTAAAAATAATACTTGGGTTCTTGTCCCTAGACCACCGGACGCGAACATTGTTCGTTCCTTGTGGCTCTTTCGGCACAAGCATAATGCAGATGGCAGTCTTAATCGCTACAAGGCTCGCCTTGTGGCGAATGGCAGCACTCAAATTGTAGGTATTGACGTGGATGAGACTTTTAGTCCGGTTGTTAAACCGGCCACTATTCGTACGGTGCTCAGTCTTGCTATTTCTCGACATTGGCCAGTTCATCAGCTCGATGTCAAGAATGCCTTTTTGCATGGATCGTTATCTGAGACTGTCTACATGCATCAACCTCCTGGTTTTCGAGATCCGCGGCATCCTGATCATGTTTGCCTTTTACAACGATCACTTTATGGGCTTAAACAGGCCCCTCGGGCCTGGTTTCAGCGATTTGCAGCCTATGCTGCTCGGGTTGGTTTTCTCCACAGTCGATGTGACTCATCACTTTTTATTTACAGACAGGGGTCCGATACTGCCTACTTGCTATTATATGTCGATGATATTGTTTTGACTGCATCTTCTACAGCTTTGCTTCAGCGCATCATTGCTTCCCTTCATGCGGAATTTTCTATGACTGACTTGGGCCCGCTTAATTACTTTCTGGGTGTTTCCGTGACTCGTAATACTTCTGGGATGTTTTTATCTCAACAGAAGTATGCCACAGAGGTACTTGAGCGAGCTGGTATGCTTACTTGTAATCCGTGTCGTACTCCTGTTGACACGGATTCCAAGCTTGCTGCTGCTGGTGATCCTGTTTCTGATCCTACACTATATCGCAGGCTTGCAGGGGCTCTACAGTATTTGACCTTTACACGGCCTGACATCTCTTATGCCGTTCAGCAGGTTTGTCTCTTTATGCATGATCCTCGAGAGCCTCATTTCTCTGCTCTCAAGCGGATCTTGCGGTATGTCCGTGGTACATTGACTTCTGGTTTACAGCTTTATTCATCTACGACATCCTCTTTAGTTGCTTATTCAGATGCGGATTGGGCTGGATGTCCCACTACACGGCGCTCTACTTCTGGCTATTGTGTGTTTCTTGGCAACAATCTTTTATCTTGGTCTTCCAAACGACAGTTTACTCTTTCTCGATCTAGTGCGGAGGCAGAGTATCGGGGTGTTGCCAATGCAGTGGCCGAGACTTGCTGGTTGCGCAATCTTTTATGTGAGCTTCATACACCACTGTCTACAGCTACTATTGTTTATTGTGATAACGTGAGTGCTGTCTATCTCTCTTCTAATCACGTGCAACATCAGCGCACGAAGCATATTGAGATTGACATTCACTTTGTTCGTGACTTGGTTACCACTGGTCACATACGGGTTCTTCATGTCCCTTCTCGTTACCAGTATGCGGATATCTTCACCAAAGGTCTACCTACGGCTTTATTTGATGAGTTTCGTGACAGCTTGAGTGTTCGTTCCTCTCCCGCTCAAACTGCGGGGGGATGTTAGCGGATTAGTCTTCATGGCCTAAAGGCATATTTATCTTTGTATTATGTGTAGGCTCATTATCTAGCTTATATAAACATATCATTGTAACTCATTATGACATAAATAGTGGTCAATAATAAATCACAACTAAAAGGGTTTTCTATCATTCTACAGTACCTTTATAACCTTTAATGTGAATTTTGCTGTTGGTTCTTCAATCATTGTGTATCTTTATTTCCGATAAAAAAAGGAAGATGCAACCTAGAACAGAATTAGGTAGTGTTTTGTGTCGTGTATGGGTGATTGAGTTGTGTCATCTATGGCCAACAATATAATCCTCATTTACAAATTTTATCCTCCAACCACGGAAGTACAACAATCCAAAGTCTATATTAACATTCATTTAAGTTCCACAAGACAACTAAAACAAAACAAAACACATTAAACATATGACCCAAAGTCTACATGTTTACACAATTAGCATGAAAAAAATATAACAAATAAAACTTTAAATGATAAAATCTCCAAAACAGAATTATACATAGCGGTGTAACCAAATCATTAAAGAACTAAGATTAGATTACTTGTACTTGTAGATTAAGCTTCAAAAACCCATACCAGTTCGAAAGAATCATATGAACAAACACAGTACATGCTTGCACAATATGCTCAAGATAAAGTTTGGCCTTGCATCCGTCCTCATCATGATAGCTTGCTATGTGAAAGTGTCATTCGGGTTCCGTTGTTGTGAACCTATCATCCAAAAGGGACGTCAAGTTAGACAACACATTTGCAGTTCTAAATCTAACTCCTTTACTTGTGCTATTGAAAACTAAATGAAATATATCTACCAAGTTCTTCACATATATCAACACCCCACACTAACTGAAAGGAGCACCATATTTAACTTTATGGCTTCAAATGTATCGAAAACTTTTTGGAAAATTAAGCATTCCGTGTCAACACAGTTGGAACTTGTTTTGACGTGAACACAAAAATAAACAAATTTGATCGTTAAGCTGACCCGATCTTTTTTTCCAATTCCATACACCACAATCATTCATGGCTTAGTCTCAAACATTCTGTAATTAAGAGAACACATCCCTATAATCATAAAAATCCAAACTTTACCAAGAATCAAAATCTAATTTAATTAATCATCAATACATTTATTCTTAATTCTGGGATCGAAAAATCATGTAAACCTAACAGACACGGTGATGAAGCAGCAATATTAAGCGACAAAAAGAAGAAAAAAATGATTAAGAAGAAGGGGTATTACCTACATGAATGACATATCAAATTGATCATGTACACCAATTTATTTTGGCAGCGATTATTTTCTTCAAAGTTTGATATTTTAATCGATTGTGTACACTTGATATCAGCAGTCGAGTAATTGCAGGTTTTTTTATGGACGATTTGTTGGTTAAGGCTTCGAAAAGACAATAAATTTACTCCGCTTTCTCTTAAGTTTTGTTTTTCACATAACAGACCCATGTGTATTTTCATCTTTTTTTTATATGAGAGAATTAAAACGTTTTTCGAAGAATTATAAGGCAAATTAGGAAATAATTAGCTTTAATTATATTTTAAAATTTTAATATAAAAATTTTAATTAAAAAAATAAGTTATGAATTGATTTTGTTAAATACAAAACCACCCTTGACGTTTTCCGTTTACTAATAAAAATTAGTTGTCTATAATTATAAGAGTTTAGGTAACCATTAGCCAGTACTTTTTAAAAAAAATAGTCTTGCTGTAATTTAGCTAACATTGGGCTAAGCCAGTATCTTGTATCCTATATATGGCGTGTGAATATTGAATGAAGTCATGACATTTCAACGACGATTACATAGTATCAGGCCAAACAAATTCAAGCTGATCCTATAAACTCTCCCACAGTCGATCTTTTTTTTCACACTTCTTTTTCACAGTCGATACTAATCTTATTGTTCTGCTTAAGTCACATGTTTTTTTTGTAATCGGCAAGTTCACGTTGCGTTTTTTGATTGTTTTGTCAAGGATCACGGAGCTTTTTGGTCTGCTAAGGCACCACTTGTTTGTTTTCTGTAACCAAATCGACACCACCATACCAGTTGTTTGTTTGTTTTCTCTACTCCTAAAACCACTAAACAACCACTTTGCTCCAAACTAATAAAACATACTCGACCTACCGTTCTGAATCCCATACAAAACAGTAAAACTCACCCATCTATAATATTCGACATCCTCATTATGACATGATCAGATGGTTGTAAATTCTTGCATGATCACAATGCTAAGAGTGGCGTTGCTAGTGGCTCTAAGTTGAAGGATATTACCAATGATGATTTGTTGCTTAAACTGTTACATATATTAGGACTAAATTAGTCGTCCAATTCTACTGGGTTATCCAGTGTTGCTCGTAATTCTTCCCAGCCGACTAATATTAATCAAGTAGCCTATGAGGCCTCCCCACTTGACCCGGCTTATTATACCAGCCCACCTTATGTCGGCCTAATTGCAGCTGCTCCAAGTTACTTGTCAACCCAACAGTTAGCTAGTCCACTTGTTCCACCTAGGTTTTATTACACGGCCCATTCTCTACCAGCCCAGCAGCCCATTGTGGTCCATTTGGTTTCCAACGATAACACAGGGATGGCATCGGCCCCACCAGCTCAGCCCGTGGATGCTTTGGGTCAGGCCACTTCGTTACCACATGCCTTCACTACTAAGACTCCTCATAATCCTGGTGCTTGGAACATGGAAAAAGGTGCGAGTCCTCATCTTAATAGCCCGATTACTAGTCTTAATACTGTTTTTAATACTTGTATGTATCCGTCTATCTAGGTTGGTGATGGTCACTCCTTACCCGTCACCAACACGGGCCATAGTATTTTGCCAACTCCAACAAAATCTCTTCACTTAAATAATGTTCTTATCACCCTCATATTGTAAGGAATTTAATATCTATTCGTTAATTTGTGCGTGACAATAATTGCACTATCGAATTCGACGCGTTTGGTTTTTCCGTTAAGGATTTCCTGACGCGTCGGGTGCTTCTCCGATGTGACAGCACTGGGGATCTTTACCCAGTTACGGCTCCATCTCCTATCCCTCATGCTTTGCTTGTTAGTCAACATACATGGCATCAATGTGTCATTATGTGTCATGCTTGTTAGCTTGGAAAACACGTTTTGTTAGCTCCAGTACTGTGATTAGTTTTTGTTTTGACATTATTCACTCACATGTGTGGACTCACTCATTCTGAGTCTTTCAGGTTTTAAATGTTATGTCTTGTTTTTAAATCATTATTCTCAGTTTGTTTGGGTTTATCTTTTGGTTAATAAATTTGATGTTATGTCCAAATTCATGTTATTTCATAATTATGTTCGCAATCAAAAACAGAGGGAGGAGGGTGGGATGTAATAAAAATAAAACAAACCTCCTAATCCCGATTCATTCATCAAATTTCTTTCTTGGAGGAGTGGTTTTGCTCTTGTGTGTAGTTTCTGTTTGCAAATTGGATTTAGGCTAGATAAAGTCTAATTTATGGTTGAATTTTAATTAATAAACTGGAAATTTTTATAGGTTTTGATAGTCCCCAATAGGTGTTATTAGTTGTAATCTATGCTGATGTTTAGTTCTTGTTATTTGTTATTTACACTCTTATAATAGCTAGCTGTTGTATTGAAAAAATAGTTAAATTATGCTAAAGGGATAATCTAATCTTCAGGACTTGGCGAGCTTTTACTCCGTTGTTCCCAGAGTCTTGTCTTGTCTTGTACCTACACCTAAGGATATTGCTCTTCATGTGACGCTCATAAACAGATTCAATTAATGGACCCTCCGTTATGAAGAACTTAAAGGTACATTTTCTTTTTCTTTTTTGTGCTACAATTATTTTATTGTTTATATAATATTGAAACTGATGGAGTTTAATTTAAACAGGCTGCGCCTTTGAGCCTTAAGGCTCATACGTCACTCACCTTTTCACCGGATTTGTTGACGTCCACTTGTCGGTGAAACACGAAGACAAAAGATTTTATCCAAAATTTATCTCTCTATGACTCGATATGAGGGTTAGTTCCTTTTATCAAAATATTGTTGCAATCTACATTGTCTAGTCATAGTTTTAAAAGTCAAAGGGCTAATGTATGTCATGTTATTGGCTCCTTCTCTCTATTAATTAGCTGATTAAAGAGAAGTGATGGCCTTGTATTTAATTGGTATACTTGTTTCTCACTAACAAGGATCATTCATTTAACTTAATGTTTTTGGACCATTCTCTTTCATTGAATATATCAAGAATTAAACCCCCCCCCTACTGAAGTTAAGGCTCAAAGGCAAAGGCACTGAAATACCGTTTGACTTAACTCTGCATGACTCGTCTGGGAAGACGACTGCCTTGTTAATGTCGTAAATAAGGAACATTGATGGGAGGTTTCGAGAGTTAGTTTTGCTGGTAAGTTGTCCTAATACTTGATCTGTAAATTAATTATCCTTAATAACCAAAATACAATTATTAAGGACACTTACCAGCAAAACTAACTCTCGAAACCTCCCATCAATGTTCCTTATTTCCGACATTAACAAGGCAGTCATCTTCCCCGACGAGTCATGCAGAGTTAAGTCAAACAGTATTTCAGTGCCTTTGCCTTTGAGCCCGAACTTCAGTAGGGGGTTTTTTATTCTTGAATATCTTCACTAAAAGCAGACACAAGGTCCTAAAACCATTAAGTTCCAAGCAAGACCATGATATAGAACATAGAAACCAAACAAGGCATCCTTCCTCTATTAATCAAGCTAATTAATAGAGAGAAGGAGCTACATAACACTGACATACATTAGCCCCTTTGACTTTTAAAACATGTGAATGCTAAATGCAACAATATTTTGATAAAAGGAACTAACCCTGATATCGAGTCATAGAGAGATAAATTTTGGATAAAATCTTTTGTCTTTGTGTTTCATCGACAAGTCGACGTCACCAAATCTGGTGAAAAGGTGAGTGGCGTATGAGCCATAAGGCTCAAAGGCGCAGCCTGTTTAAATTAAACTCCAGCAATGTCAATATTCTATAAACAATAAAACAAATTGTAGCACAAAAAAGAAAAAGAAAATATACCTTTCAGTTCTTCATAACAGAGGGTCCCATTAATTGAATCTGTTTATGAGCGTCACACGAAGAGCAATATCCTCAGGTATAGGTACAAGAAAATACAAGACTCTGGGAACAACAGAGTAAAAGCTCGCCAAGTCCTGAAAATTAGATCATCCCTTTAGCATAATTTAACTATTATTTCAATACAACAGCTAGCTATTATAAGAGTGCAAATAACAAATAACAAGAACTAAACATCAGCATAGATTACAACTAATATCACTTATTGAGGACTATCAAAACCTATAAAAATTTCCAATTTATTAATTAAAATTCAACCATAAATTAGACTTTACCAAGCCTAAATCCAATTGGCAAACAAAAACTACACACAAAAGCCAACGTCCTATCCCAATGATCATCAATTATGTTAGTGTATCGCTTGTATAATTCTTTGTTTCTTTTAAATAGTTCCTTAATCCCTTTCCTCACTCAAAACATTCCCTCATAAACATAACCCAATGCAGTTTTACATCCGAATCACACAAACGCAAAATCCTCATTAAAGGAGTCATCACTCTCACTATAATCAAACGCTTGTTCCAAAAGTTTTCATTCATCACAACTTGTTTGCAGTCAACCGCATTTTTTAACTTCAACATCTTCCTAAACTCACTAGATATGACCAAACTTTGCAAATCATTTTTATGGTCAACCAAACTTTTCAAGGCAATAAAGGCATTACCAAAACCTGTAGCAGCTGGACGGATGATTTTTGTCCAGCCAGGTCTTTTTCTTAACCAACTTAAAGGCCAGTTATGATTATAAATAAAAACAGTAAGCCTCAATGCAAGTGTGATAATATCTTTCACATTATCCAATTCTGAAACATCCATTAATACAAGACTAAGACAGTGTGTTGCACATGGAGACCATGTTGGGAATATTACACCCACGACAAAGGATCACCCAACGAATAACCAAACAAGTAAGAACAACAAAGAACACAAACAAGGCTTACGGAAGATAAATAGCGAAAAGTAAATCAACACAAGATATTACGTAGTATCCACGACAAGGATAGTCGTGGCAGTCCACGGGATCAAACCAGAGAGATATTATTAAGTTCTTGCCAAACTGCACGGTTGTGCCCAACTGCACGACCCGTGCCAAACTGCACGGGGTACAAACGCACACACTCAAGATACAATGAGACACACACACCCAAGTCCAAGTTTACAATTACAATTAGAGGGATATTTATAAGTCTGAAACTCCTCTTCAATTTACTTATCTTACCGATGTGGGATAAGCCTTCACAACTCAACAATCTCCCACTTGAAGGCTGATCACTTCACTCCTCTCCGTCTCAAGTAATCTCCGTAAACTTCAAACCACCTTCCCTTTAACAATGCTACTGCTCTGACCTTCATGTACCGCCGAACATACGGAACACGCCACTAACCAAACACATGGCTAGGAGACTTTCGATACAAGCTATCCTGAACTAACATCATTAAACTGGGAATAACCTCTCTATCTCTCTGGTAAGACACCATCCTCCGTTCTCAATTCTCTGCTTGTTTATGCAATTGCCTAATCCAATAGAAAAACTTAATATAGATTTGTGATTACAAAATTGAGACGCTTCAACTCTCAATATCCTCACAAAACTCTCTCACAAGTTTTTCTCACCTCTCTTTGGATTACACAACTGCCATAAACTAGACTCTCATTTGACTGTTGCTACACCAACTGTAAGCAAATAACCAAGCACTTACTTCTCAGAGCATCAATCCTTCACCCGAGCTTCCATAATCCTCGAAGCTCCCACTGTTTTCGGACCCCTCACTCGTATCTGAGCTCCCACCTGAGCTTTAAGTGATTTCTGAACTCAACCCATGCTCTGTAATCCTCTCTGGAATGTCTACTAACACTTCTTGACTCTGTCGATATTTAACTTCACGTCTTCTGCCATTGTTTATCGTAACCCGCAATGTCAATTCTACCACCGCTGTGTAGAATATGACGAACCAAACACAAAGTC
Source organism: Tanacetum coccineum (assembly GCA_026074375.1). Classification (NCBI taxonomy): domain Eukaryota; kingdom Viridiplantae; phylum Streptophyta; class Magnoliopsida; order Asterales; family Asteraceae; genus Tanacetum; species Tanacetum coccineum. Next base: position 24,934 of record BQNB010000489.1, on the reverse strand, counting down.
TTTGTTCTTCTCGTAATGGCCTCCTTCAAGTTGTATGATTCCTTCTTTTCGAACCTCAGCTCTGATATCACTTGTTGGGAATATTACACCCACGACAAAGGATCACACAACGAATAACCAAACAAGTAAGAACAACAAAGAACACAAACAAGGCTTGTGGAAAATAAATAGCGAAAAGTAAATCAACACAAAATATAACGTGGTATCCACGATAAGGATAGTCGTGGCAGTCCACGGGATCAAACCAGAGAGATATTATTAAGCTCTTGCCAAACTGCATGGTTGTGCCCAACTGCACGACCTGTGCCAAAATGCACGGGGTACAAACGCACACACTCAAGATACAATGAGACATACACACCCAGATCCAAGTTTACAATTACAATGAGAGGGATATTTATAAGTATGAAACTTTACTTATCTTACCGATGTGGGATAAGCCTTGACAACTCAACAGACCAAACCATATGACGATATTTGTTTGTTAACATTTTACCACGAGCTTTTTAATTAACAACATTGTTGAGTCATTAGGTGTTAGTAGACATTTCAGAGAGGATTACAAAGCAGGGGTTGAGTTCAAAAATCACTCAAAACTCAGGTGGGAGCTCAGATACGAGTGAGGGGTCCAAAAACAGTGGGAGCTTTATATGGCAAAGATCTCAACTATACCCTTTTACGCATTTTTGCATGTTTATATGACCCTCACCTTTATCTATCTCACAAACTCGAACCACGTGCAACACCCTCCATTTTTTTAGGATATGCCTTTTCTCATAGAGGGTATTGTTGCCTTGAACTAGACACCAACAAAATAATTATTTTACAACATGACACTTTTGATGAAACTGTGTTTCCCTATTGCTCCACCATACCCAAATCCACTTTCGCTTATACCTTTTTAGAAGATACCTTTGATCTACACCCTACTGTTCCAAATCCTACCCTTATCACATCAACTATTGGACAAACCGATCCATTACCACACCAAAAACATCTAACCAAACCCGCAACCCAACAGTCCCCTACTAAGGCCCCACCAACACCTACTTTTGGCCCAAATCCATTCACCAGTCTAACAACCATCCCCCATGGCCTAACATACATGAATTCAACTTCAATTCTTACCTATGGCTGTTTTGCAACAAACCATAACAGTTTCTGACCAACATGCACCCGCTATTATCCAAAATCCCTCGGTTAACCTAAACCCTGACTCGGTTCACCCCATGGTTACGCGTTTTCATGTCAGGACTAACCATCCCACTAAGCGTCTTAATTTACATGTGTCTTTGGTCTTTTATTTACTAAAATCTTATCGTGATGCGTTTAATGATAAAACTGGCAAAATACTATACGTGATGAATATATTGCGCTTATTAAAAACAAAACTTGGACTTTAGTACCTAGACAACCGGATACCAATATTGTGCGTTGTATGTGGCTTTTTTGCCACAAGTATATGGCAGATGGCACACTTAGTCGCTACAAAGCATGTCTTCTAGCTAATAGTAGTACACAGTTAGAGGGGGTTGATGTTGATGAGACTTTTAGTCTGGTTGTTAAACCGGGTACTATTAAGACTGTTCTTAGTCTAGCTGCTTCTTGACATTGTCTAATTTATCAACTCGATGTCAAGAATGCTTTCTTACATGGTGATCTTTCTAACACTGTTTATATGCATCAGCCTCCTGGATTTTAGGATTTTGTTCATCGTGGTTATGTGTGTTTGTTACATCAGCCTCTCTATAGGCTTAAACAGGCCCCTCAAGCTTGGTTTTAGCGGTTTGCATCTTATATTACTCGGATTGGTTTTTTTATAGTCGTTGTGACTCCTCTTTATCTATCTATAGACAAGGGACTGATACTGCTTACTTGATATTGTATGTTGATCATATTGTTCTCACAACTTCTTTTGAGAGTTTGTTGTAGCATATTATTAGATCGTTACATCAGGAGTTTGCTATGACAGATCTGGGTCCGCTTAATTATTTTTTGAGCATATCAGATACACGTGATTCTTTGGGGTTATTTTTATCTCAAAAGAAATATGCTCTTGAGATTCTTGACAGGGTACATATGGCTAATTGTAATCCTAGTCGAACTCCTATTGATACTGAGTCTAAACTGAGAAGTGATGGTGATCCGGTTACTGACCCGACTCTTTATCTGAGTCTTGCAGGTTCTCTACAGTACCTCACTTTTACTCGACCAGATATTTTTTATGCAGTTCAGTAGGTGTGTCTTTATAAGCATAATCATCGGGAGCCTTATTTCATGGCTCTTAAACGGATCCTATGTTTGTGGTACATTAGATTATGGGTTGCAGCTATTTTCATCCTTTACTATAGATTTGGTTGCTTATTCAGATATTAGGCTTACTTGACATTTGACTTCTGGGTATTGTGTTATTCTTGGCAACAACTTTCTCTCTTGGTCCTCTAAGCATCAACTGGCTCTTTCTCGTTCCAATGTAGAGGCAGAGTATCGTGGTGTTGCCAATGCTATTGCTGAGACTTATTGGTTACGAAATTTAGTGCGCGAGTTGCATACTCTTTTATCTTCCGCTACGCTTGTCTATTGTGATAATGTTAATGCTGTTTATTTATCTTGCAATCCGGTTAACATAAGCATACGAAGAATATTGAGATTGAAATACATTTTGTTCGTGATTTAGTTGTTGCTGGTCAGGTCTAGTTGTTTATGTTCCTTCAAGATATCAGTATGCCGACATTTTTACCAAAGGCTTACCTTCTGCTTGTTTGAGGAGTTTCGTACCAGTTTGAGAGTCCAGTGTCCTCCCGCTCTAACTCTGGGGGAGTGTTAGCCTGGCATATTGTCGATCATCTAGTCAATCAGTTGTCTAATTATAATATATTTAGTAACCATTAAATGTACCTTAAATAGTCTTACTGTAATTTAGCTAGCGTTGGGCTAAGCCTGTATCTTGTATCATATATATGGTGTGTGAATATTGGAACAAAAGTCAAGACAGTTTCACACAATTACAAAAATGTGTATAAAAACGTGTATATAACATGTGTAAAATATCGTGTATAAAAACGTGTGAATAAAAACGTATATAAAACGTGTATAATAGTGTGTGAATAAAAACGTGTATAAAAAATGCGTATAAATAGTGTATATAATAATGTCTACAAAAACGTGTGTATAATAACATGTATTAAAAAGTGTGTATAATAACGTGTATAAAAATGTGTGTATAATAACGTGTGAATAAAAACGTATATAAAACGTGTATAAAAACGTGTGTATAAAAAGTGTATATAATAATGTGTACAAAAAGGTGTGTATAATAAAGTGTATATAATAACGTGTGTATAATATCATGTGTAAAAATACGTGTATAAAATTTTTGAAATAAATTAATTTCAAAAAATAAAAATTTTGAAAAACAAAAAGTTTAGAAAAAAATAATTTCGAAAAAAATAGTAAATATATGAAAACCACAAGGACGATTTTTGCAACTTTATATGAAAAGACAAAAATACTCTTCAAGTTAACGATCAAACTAAGGAAATGTTGGTCAATGAACCAAACCCGTAATAAATTGTTGGGAATTATATTTGAGTTGATATGACAAAACATATGAAAGATGAAGGACTTAAAAGACAAAGAAGGAATTCTTTAAATGATGAAAGATTACAGAAGATTATTATAAAAGTTAGGAAGATTTAGTTGTTTCTTAATACTTATCCTTTGTAAAACCTAATATCTCTATTATATAAAGAGATACAGGTTGTTAGGTTTAGGAGTACAAGTCGTGAGTTCCATAGTGTACCTAAATGTGTGTGTGTGTGTATTCTAGGCGTGAGAATGTAGACGCCATATGTAGTATTAGCCTCAAGGTCAAGGTAACTTGATCATGTTACAATTCATTCATGTAACCGTATTATTCTGATCAAATAATAGTGGGGATTTGAGTGTTAATAAAGAAAAACCTTGTTATGATAACTTTGATTTGTTCTTATTCTGCTGCATGTTATTGTTTTTGTTATCATGATCCTAGATGAGGTATAAATAACCTCGAGCTATAAATGATCTAAGAACTATCACGTGTTTTAGTTCTATCATAAATCAAAACCACAAGGACCAAACCCGGTGAAAAAAAGCACAGGGATCAAATATGTTAGATCTGGCAAACCACAAGGACGATTTATGTAATTCTCTGTTTCTATAACAATGGTTGTTGATCAACAAAGATGAATTTTGGATTATAGTTATTTTTTTCAGTGAGACTGTAATTCATATATATTTTTGTATGGTGACAAAGATGATGCGATATAAAGCTCATGATTAATTAAAATGAATGATTTTGACAAATCAATATTTAATGACAATGACGATGATGCATGAGTTTGTTTGACGATAATGATTTTATAAGCTTAAAGATAATGAAGAAATATATTTTTGATACATGATATGATAAGAATTGCTATATATTGATGTTGGTTATGACAGTTTGATTAATGATGCAACATTGAGAATTGTTAAATACATAATATATGATGCATGTTGTTTGATAAGATGATGACAAGTTCAAGACGCACACTAAGTTTTCATTCATTGAGAAGTTAAAACGATAATAAATAGATAATCTTATCATAATTTTTTGATGTGGGCTGAAGAAGATGAACACCCTAAAAAAATACACGAAACCTTCTTGTTGGAAATCAACCAACAAACCAGAATGCTAGAATGCAGAACGTAGACTTGTTGAATATTAAGATACACACATAACAGAAACCTATGTCGACAAATAAGTAAAACCACACATGATATGCTCTCAAACGATTCGTTTATTAAGAACAAGAGAAAAGAATGAACGGTACAATAACCCCTCCCCCTCACCTCTTTATTGTAGAGATGAAGGGAGAAGAAAACCAACTCTTAATAGAGTTGTAACCTGCTTGCTACTATAAAGGAGAGAAAAAAAATACCAGTCGACTCTCTTAAATGCCTAGACTAAAGACATCATTTGACATCCGCTGTATATATAGAATATATAACCGACCTATATATTCTCTAGTTGGGTTAAACTTACACAATGACCCCCTATACTTAATATTTATAGACTAATACGGATACTAAATATAACAATTTTCACCTTAGTACCATATTAGCCTATACCAATACTCAGCAAATTCAGCCTATGCTGGAACCTTGGACCAGGGATAGCCTTTGATAAGGCACCTATAGCAATACCCGCTACTATCTTTAGCTTGAATCCTGACTTTATTGTAAGTCCCTTTAGCCGAATAGCCTCTTTTGTAGCCTTCGTAAGTGTCATATAACCCGCTTCAGTTGGCGACAAAGCCATCATGTGCAACATCATAGCTTCTCAGTTTCCTGCACATCCTTGTATCATCAACCCATACCTTGTGATTGATCTACCCATGACAGTGATCGATCTTCCTATGGTGTAGTCAAAATCCACAAAAACGTATACTTCTGTCTGTAATCCACGATCAAACTTATCCAACATACCACATCTGCCGATGCTATGTCAAGTCTTGTGCAGACCATCTGATACTCCTGGATTCCAACCGCATATATACATGACCACTTACCATTCTTTTCCACATCACAGTCCCTTGATAGACTACCCTCCAATGACAGTATGAAGTGTCCCTCCAACAAAGTCTGTACCAACTTCTCATTGTAAAATATAGACTGTGACACCCTCAAAGTATTACCACTTTGATCCCTGACGCTGTCTATTCCAAGTACATTTCCATTTGCTTTATCCAGCAAACCCTTGGTAGCCCAGATCTCATCCTTGCATCCGCAAGAAAAATAATATCATCTATATAGAGAAATAGATGTATGAACATACCTCGTGTATACTCTCAGTAATAGACATCGCCGTCGTCACAACATTTCTTTCAACCGTTGCTAAGCACATACACATTTGACTAAACATCCATATCATCTTTAATCCAGCCTTCCACTTGGAAATCACCACATAAACAAATGTATTATTGAACTCAAGGACTATTGTGTTAAAATATTCCTCTTCTTTCAGCATCTGCAAAATCAGCACTCATTACTATAATTCTCTTTAGAGAAAAGTTCACGGCGTTGAGTGTTGCTACCTATCAAATGCTATTGGATGTATATCTTAAATCTTGAGTTTGTACTCCTGTGGACCAGCTACATGATCAAACATTTGCAGGAGTTCTCACCTCATATGTATGATCATCTGTGTTACACCTCAAATTAAATACTTGCAAGGCCTCACTGAACCTATACTACACCATTCCAACTGAAAGTTTCTTGTACTAACCACCTTCATTGACACCCTATTCCTGTAAAGCACTACCTTTAGAAGGTAACATCATCTAACCTCCAAATAGCTTTATTACCCAATTATATCTTTTATGTATACCAGAATATGCACTTTACTTAACTGCTTAAGCATCCCTTGTGCTTAATAACTAGCAAGCCAACCAAAAACATTCCTATCATATATATAGCGTCTTATCATCAATCGCTAATGATGGTGACCTTGTTCACTCGAGGAATAGTAGTACGGGTCTGTATCCTCTGCACAAGACCTTGTACAGACAGATGATCAGAATAACAAATATACCTTAGCCAAGAGTGTCACGTTCATCTCCTTAACCAACCCATTATGTTGTTGTATCACTGTAACACCCAAATGTTTGGCGACCCTACTCTTCATACATTGTTGTATAGACCTCTGATTACAAAAATAAAAAACATTACCCGTTTTGATCTTTCACCCAGTGTCCTAACTGCTTCCTACCCTTCAATGTCTTCTTGGTCACTGCATGACCATCTAGGGTACATACGCAATTAGCTCTTATTATTCCTGATAGTGCCATCAACGAACCCTTTATAACCTTAATCTTTCCCAACAGAATCTTTACGGTAAAACCCTCTTATTCAAGAGTTCCCAGCGATATCAAGTTTCATCTTAATTCCAGAACATACCTGACGTTGTCTAACACGAAACTTGACCCATCCCTCATATGTACTTGAACCTTACCTCTCCCCCGTACATGGCATTCCCTATCATCACTAAGTAGTATATTACCACTGTCATACTCTTTAAAATCAACCAAGTAATCTCTCATGTATGTTATATGGTATGAGCCCTCTAAATCCATAATCCAGTCAATAGTTCTTCAACACTCATAATCATCATAACATCAGCACTGTCATAGCCATCAGCTCCAGAACAGGATACCTGATCTTTTTTCGTGACAAAACCTTAAGATTTCTTGTGATTATACCTGGGACAATCCCTATTTAAATGCTCCTTAGACTGACATATATAACACCTAAGTCTTCTGCTTTTTCCCTATGACTTTAACCACGCACTATATGTACCCTGCTCCATATCCCTCTGAACAGATCTTCTCCTCGCATACAACCCTTCACCACTATCACCCTTTTCTTCTGTCATCTTCTGAAGTTCCCTAGAATTAAGTGTCGCGAGCATGTCTTCTAGCTTCAAGGTATCCCGACCATATAGCAAAGTCTCCACGAAATTATCGTAAGATGATGATAAAAATGTGAGTAATAAAAATGTCTGATCATCATCCGAAATAGCAGTATGTATAGCTACTAAGTCACCGACCAGCTTATGAAACTCATTAATAAATTCAGACCGACTCTTACCCTGATGCATGTGAAAAGTATATAACTTCTTCTTCAAGTACAAACGATTAGCTAAATACTTTTTCATGTATAAAGTCTCTAACTTTTTCTAAATCCCCGCTGTAATCGTCTCCTTGGTGATCTCGCGTAGGACCGATCACCCAAACACAAGATCAATGTGCTCTTTTTCTAAATGACATTATTGTATGCCGTTATTATGGCTGCAGGTAACTCCTCTAATTATACAGCTAATCCTTGTTGTTCCAGCAAAACCTTCATCCTTACCTGCCATAGCTCGAAATCATTCTTCTTATCAAATTTTTCGATGTCAACCTTGGTTCCTGTCATCTTTCTCCAAACCCTTTTTTTATTCTGATAACCTTGTGATATAAATCTCACAACACCAAACTAAACAAAGTACCCCGTGTGCAAAAGCCCTTTAAATTAATAACCTTTTGTTTTATATTCTTTTAAAGTAATAAAAACAAAATAACAAAAGCAAATCAAATCTGACAATCTTAGACTTAGATTTTCCCTCCAAAAATTAAAAACAACTTAATTAGTGGTCTTTGAAGTATCAGTTGGCTTTTATATTTATAGAAAATAACAACCTAGTACTATACGTCTTCTTCTTCATCTAATATTTTGGCAAAAAATAACCCCGCAATGCACCAAGAACTTGTCGACCACAAATTCATTGACAAGAACCCTTCAAAAATAAATTTTCGATCACCTTCCAATAAAACGATTTCACCGCGAATAAACCGTCGCATAATCGAGTAACCTTGGAGATTAAAAACAATCAAAAAACCTTGCTTTGAAGAACCAACCTTGTCGGTATGAACCTTGCAAAAATTCAACACTTTTGAAATTTTCAAGGAACCCGAAACCTTTAAGAATTTGTGTTAAAAAATCTGGTTTGAGAAAAGCCTCAAAACCCGAAATCTTTTTCCACACCCGACACCTTGAAGAATGAAAAACTTCATCAAAAAAAACTTTCTGTTGATATACTGTTGTGCAAGTCCAAAGAGAAAACTTTAACACCTTTTGAAAACCTACAAACTGAGTCTTCATAGAATCTTTGTGTCAAAAATCGGTATGGATTAAACCCTCCAAACCACGAAAGCCTTCTGCTTGAAGCTTTAAACCCTTGCTATCAAAACACGCAAGAACTAAACACAGAAAAACCCTTCAACCCAAGTCAACCCTAGCTTCCCGAACTTCGAACCTTGCTTTGATACCACTTGTTGGAAATCAACCAACAAACCGGAATGCTAGAATGCGGAACGTAGACTTGTTGAATATTAAGATACACACCAAATAGAAACCTATATTGACAAATAAGTAAAACCACACATGAGATGCTCTCAAACGATTCGTTTATTAAGAAAAAGGGAAAAGAATGAACGATATAATAACCCCTCCCCCCACCTCTTTATTGTAGAGATGATGGGGAAGAAAACAACTCTAAATGGAGTTGTAACCTACCTGCTACTAAAAAGGAGAAAAAAAATACCAGTCGACTCTTTTGAATGCCTAGACTAAAGACATCGTTTGACATCCTATGTATATATAGAGTATATAACCGACCTATATATTCCCTAGTTAGGCTAAACTTGGGCTAAACTTACACAATAACCCTAGACTTAATATTTATAACTAATATGAATACTAAATATAACAATTCTAATCAAGAACAAAAAGACAAAATGGAGATATCTTTATTATGAAAAATCGCTGCTCTTTTAGTAATAAATGCAATTGTAAGAAAAATCAAGAATTCACCTATATAACATTAGGGGTGCAAACGACGTTGTTTGGCAATTAATTAAGGTCGTTTTAAGTTAACTAGATCGTTTTGGTTGTAGGGTTGTTGGGTTATTGGGTTGTTAGTTGGGTTAAGTGGGTTAATGTGTGGCCCATTAAACATTGCAAGAAATTAGTCAGGTTTAACATGCATGTATCAAAGCTCAGGTTGTCTCTAACACCAATATAACATTAGGCATACGAATGACATTATTTGGCAATTAATTAAGGTCGTTTTGAGTTAACTAGGTCATTTTTGTTGTAAGGTTGTGTCGTTATGGTTTGTTGGGTTATTGGGTTGTTAGTTGGGTTAATGTGTGGCCCATTAAAATTGCAAGAGATTAGTCGGGTTTAACATACATGTATCAAAGCTCGGGTTGTCTCTAACACCTATATAATATTAGGCATGCAAACGACGTTGTTTGGCAAATAATTATGGTCGTTTTGAGTTAACTAGGTTGTTTTAGTTGTAGGGTTGTGTCATTTTGGGTTGCTGGGTTATTGGGTTGTTAGTTGGGTTAAGTGGGTTAATGTGTAGCCCATTAAACATTGCAAAAGATTAGTTGGGTTTAACATACATGTATCAAAGCTTGGGTTGTCACACATTCACTCTCTCAAAACACATGCGGCTTTCACAACACACCATCAAAACACACACACACACATACATACAAATCTCCTTTATGACACGTTTAATCAAAAACACTTAAGGGGTGTTTGTTTCGGCTTATATGTAGGCTTATGAGCTTATTTGATTTCGGATTATACTTTATATGCTCAAATTTTCTAGCTTATTTCGAGACTCGTGGGATTATATAAGTTTATCATATTGTAATAAACTTATCTAAGCCCACAAGTCTCAAAATAATCCATGCTTATGAAATATTATCCAAAAACAAATAAGCTCATAAGCCCACGTATAAACCAAAAGAAACACCCCTTAAGCCATATAACAATTGGTTCATACCATCACACTTTTATGAAAATTAGCAATACATATGTTGATATAACTACTACTTAGTTGAAAACATAACACTAAGGGGGTGTTTGGATCAAAACATATTTCTTGAAAAATAATTTCAACTATTAGTCAAAATCACGTCAGATTTTAGGGCAAAACTATACAAAATAAAGTTTCAATTCAATCATGAACAGGTGACGAATTAAACCTTCATGACGGTTAGGAATGATTGGAATTTGAATGACAACGAAGTGGTAAATGATGTTTTTTGAGGGAAAAGTAAAATAAAGGAATTTGGTTATGTTTAAGTAAGTGAAATAAATTTGAGAAGCTTTATATTTGATAAACTTTTTGAACTTGACATATTTGCGATTATTGTTATAACTTAAAGTAAATTCATATGCAAATAAGTTTTACATTTGATTTAGAATACGAATGAGCATGAGTCGCGGAAACCAATCTACGAACGGAGAACCGAATCTTGATAAAAGACAACGATAACCAAACAAATAGAGTTTTCGGTTCCAATTATGGTCTAGTTTGCATTCTCGTGGTCCAACCTAGAATAAGAACCCGATTTTCTAGAAAAAAAACCTCATGCACTAATGAATTAAGCCAATAAAAAGCACACAAATTAGTATTTTTTAAGCATCTGCAACCATTTATGTCAAAACCAATAACATTTATCAACTAAAGCAGAAGCTCAAATAAAAATCATTCTATGTTTTACAAGTTCAATAATTGCATAACAATCCGAAAAACAAAATAAAATGACATCAAAATTTATCCAACAAAATAACTGGATACGTTTATATTTCACCGTTTGTTTCTCTTTATCTCTTCTCGTTAATTTCTCTAATTGTTCTTCCAATCCTTCATGTATCATATCTTTTAATAGGATCTTCAACATCATCCTAATTAATTTGCGTTCTTGAAGCGTATAATTGTTGAAATTGAATTTCAAGTTCTAATTTATAAAACTCGATTACATATGGTCTGCAACGCACTAACACGCAGAGAGCCTGATCATGTGTAGTGTAGGATTGGTAAATCCGAGGCCGTTCCCAAGAGCTAATGAGCTAATGCAAAAGAGATGAATAAGAGGAATTTAAAATGGTTTTACTAATCAAGAGAATAACTCATGCTAACCTGGTTAATCTCCTATCAATGCAATGATTCCATTTTCAAGTGCAATGTCTAATTACCTTTTATTATGGTGGTTCTAATATCGCCAAGCTTGAGTCTGGCATCAAACCTGCCCTAACATGACTCCACTCTTATTACCAAAGTAAAGGGTGTTCCATCCTCCACTTATTTAAGTGTGAGTGAAGAGCGGTAAACACCATGAGGAATATAGCTACTATGGGTAAGGAAATGATATTAAATTATACCTTAAGGAGATGTCATTTCCCTCTATTGATCCTATCTTACCAGTTTTGGTATGATGATTTTGCTGTGGCTTAGTCTGTATAGTGGATTAATTTGTCGAATAAAGGTCTCGTGTTCAACATTTGTCTTCACGATAACGGAAGCACCTTTATCTTTATAAAAGACGACTCATGGTTTGTAGCAATTAAGCGCTCGAGTTCTTCTATATCCCTAGTAGGGTTAAAATCAACCTCATCGTCAACCACGGTAATATTCAAGATCTCATCTCTGATTTTCTTCCAAAAGCTCATCTAAAATCGGGTTAGTAGCCGGTGCTACATAATATTTGTCAGGTGGTGTGGTGTGTATGGATTGTGGGATCGAAGGTTGTATCACGTCGTCAATTATGTATAGAAATGCTATCAATATCATTATCCGGTTCCTCTTCCCTTACAACCTTCACTTCATTAGGGAATGGATTCAGTGGCATGTAGGGTTGCAGTACTAGGTCGGGTTTAGGTAATGTATGTACGGTAGGTGTGAGAGCTATGTAAGCCTATATTCCCTTCATCACAATCTTCCACCTTAACCTCTTCTTGTTTCATTTCACTGAGGTTTTCGGTTCCTATTCTGAACAAATTTTTTATTACCTCTTTAAAGCTTAACTCTTAATATTTAGGTAGAGGATTAAGTGTATATGGTGATTGTTCACAAAAACTAGATGTAAAACTGTAAGAGTGGTCATTCAGTGGATTTTTCTTTAGACCTTGCTTAGCTACCTATAATTCGTATTCTTCTGTTATCATGCTATCAATGTCTACTTCATTGCTCTCACTGGAAGATACTAAACCAAGTTCAGTATAAGGTTGAGTAGGTTGGAAGCAAGAGAGGAGAATAGGTAACTCATAATACTTTTTGATCTCAATATCCTCATGATAATACAGATAATCAAAAGCTCTACTCTTATCTCGATTAAAATAGTTAAAATCCGCCCCTTCATACTTAGTTAAATTTATTTTGGATCGAGCATTCCTCCTTATTCGCCTTTCCTTCTTGGCTTCATACTCTAAGTATTCGTTCAACGTCATTTTGTCGATATCAGGTTCTACCTCCATAACACCAACTGTCACACCCCCAAATAGGGTCCCGACCGATTTAGTGTCCGGAGGCGTGACGTCATCGAATATCTCAAGTACAAAGCACAAAGAACGACCTCTAAGGGTACGTTTTAAAAATAAACACCGTTGCATAAATTCAAAATAATAATAAGTCTACATTGACCAAATTTAAAAGATTCAAAAGTTAAAATGCGGAAGCTTAAATAAGTTCAACAATGGTATTTAAGATAATCATGGATAAAATCTGTAAAACTGGTTCGGACAATAGACTTCATATAGATCAATCAACAGCATCCACGCTATGCACCTGAGAAAAAACATGCTTAAAACGTCAACATAAAGTTGGTGAATTCATAGGTTTAGTTCAAACTTTGTTATAGTGGACTACAAGATATCAATACGTATGTGACAGTCATAGGAGATACAACTTCACATAAAAAGGTATTTACATTGCTCTAAGCTCAGGACACTGAAACTAATAATGAAAGATAACATGTACATTGCTATAAGTATTTGCTTAACCTTACAGGTGTCCGACCAAAGACTACCTAACCAGTTTCGACATGACATACATCCGTTTATCGGGAGCCCCGTGGGTAGTGAGCGTTACTCACCCTGATAGGGATAATTAGTCCCAATAGATCTATTTATTCACTCATGCTCCCTCAACTGATCCTCCGGTCAAGAAATTAACAGTTCATGATAGTTCGGGCAATAGTGTTAAACGTACTAGGCAACACGTAAATAGGAAACTCATGTTAGTACTTGTGTCTAGTTTTAAAAACAAGAATGTTCTCACCCAAAGTTATAATATTTATCAAAACGAGTAAAAGAGTGGGGATATAAACTCATTTGATGATAAGGTAAACAGGACACGTCAAGAAGTAGGGACACTTGGAACGATCGGGTGGTTACACGGTATGACTAGAACTACGAGTTCGATTTAAGGTCCCCCGGAAAGTTAACGTATGTGATTAATGCATGAACATTTATTATTCATTTTTGGTAAACGTTATTTGTGTATTAAAAACGTTAGTGATCGATTTTTATGAAAAGTCTTAAGTTGTAGGTAAGTACGTATATAATATTATATTAATTATATAACTATAATATTATATTATTATTATTAACGTATAAATAAACTTGTTATTTATAATTTGGCATTTTCAAATCGTTAAGTAATTTAGTCAAAACATTTTATTATTTATGTTTTCTAAGTATAAGATTTTTACAAAATTTTGGCATGACCCGTTCGTGTTTACTTATTTTTCCAAAGTCGTAGACTTTATCAAAAAAAAAAAACAATTTCAAACCACAAGTTACATTTTACAAACTCAATACAATCGTTTTTCATTTAAAACAAGTCCAACGAGTCACAAAAACTATTATTGTGCTTTTGGGCCCAATAAGCCTTTAAAACTTCTAAATACAAAATAAGTATGTCCGATATACTAAAAAGATATCAAACAAGTTCTAGGTTCATTAAAAAGCTACCACAGGCTCTTAATAAGCCAAGACATAATAAGCCAAACATATAAGCTTGCACACAAGCTTGGACCGTGGCTATGGCTATGGATGACGTGGGCTTAAAGGCCCATTAATCCTTATTTGAGCTTATGGGTTAAGCCAAATAAGCTTAATATTTCATCCTTTTGAAAACTAGCCAAAGACAAGTATATTATTTATAAGTTACAAAAGTAAATCTCAAATAAATATTTCTTTATGTTTTCTTTTGTACACGTATATCTACATTAAACAAGCTCCAAAATAATCAAACAAGCTCTTAAACAAGCTCACAACTTAAGCCGAAAATTATAAGCTCAAAAGTACAAATGTTTTTACATAAAAATAACCACGATTACAAAACTATGATTTCCTTATGTTCCTTTTTATAAAATTCGAACCATATGCATAACCTTTTAAAGTTTACGTAGTTTCAAAATCATTCCTTTTGTAAAAAAGGTTGTACAACCAATGTTTATGCGTCAAGAGAAATAGGAAAGTACAAGTTATTTGAAGGTTTGAAGACTTACAAAGAAAAACAGTTTTTAAAGATTAACAAGGATCAAGAACAACCCAAACGTTGTTTATTTTTTTACCCAAATGATCTTAAATGATCAAACCTTCAACTTGTCTTCAAATGTAAATGATTGAAAGTGAAAAATGTATGGTTTTGTATGTGTTTGTGTTTGTGCCGTGTGTTTTAGAGAGAGAGAGCATAAGAGAAGTGTTTTTGTGTGTGTAGAAAATGAATGAGAATGAAATGAGAATGAATAATCTCATGATATAAGACAAGATACATACACACCCCATCACACATATGTGTGTGTGTCGGCTAGGGTACAAGAGGAGAAGGGGGACCAATTTGATCCACCTATCCAATGGTTTCTTAGTACTAGGTTGTTCCCAAAATGATGGAATGTTGTCTAGGAATGTTTTTCAAATTTTTGGCATCCTATGAGCACATGGGTGTTTGTTCGACGCATATATGAGCCAGGGGGGGACCAAAATGGTCTCCACAACTCTAGGAAATCATAGTGCTAAAAAACATTTAATTTCCAAAGGTCTTGCATTGATGTTCAAATATATACTTAACTTAACGTATCACGTAGTAACGAAAGGAGTAAAGACGTTACTATAACTCATGAAACTTTAAATATTGCTCAAAAACGTAAAAACGCGGCCAACGCCAAAATACTACAACGATAGGTGTCCCGGTTCACTCCCGGAGACGATTCTCAGATAAAAGCGGGAAACCTCCCGGTTAAACGGAAAAGTTAAACGAAACTTTTAAAAATTCAAATTATCGACCAGAAACGGCTAAATTATTGAACGGAAATTCACGGGGTGTCACATTCTTTCCCCGTTAAAAGAGCCTTGTCCTCAAGGCTTACGACGTAGCATCTGCCACAGGTGCAGAATTCGAGAAAAGATGCGGGTACTTCTTTTGCATTTGATCTTCACGCTCCCAGGTGAACTCAGGACCTCTCCTCGAGTTCCAACGCACTTTCACAATCGAAATACAGCTTTGCTTCAGATGCTTGACCTCACGGTCCATGATCTCGACAGGTTATTTGATGAAGTGCAATTTGTCGTCATCTTGGATTTCATCCAGCGGTATAGCAAGAGGTTCGTCGACTAAACATTTCTTCAAATTCGAGACGTGAAACATACTATGAACTCTACTCAACTGCTCTGGGAGTTCAAGACGATAGGCAACGGTTCCTACTTTAGCAATGATCTTAAAAGGTCCAATATAACGAGGGTTCAACTTTCCCCGTTTGCCAAAACATATCACCCCTTCCCTGGAGATACTTTCAACATGACCTTATCTCCTTCTTGAAACTCAAGAGGTTTTCGTCTTACGTCGTCATAGCTCTTTTGACTATCATGGGCGGCTTGGATACGGCTCTTGATTTGAACTGTTTTCTCGGTTGTCTCGTGGATGATCTCTGGGCCAGTGAGCTGACTATCTCTAACTTTAGCCCAGCAGGTGATCGAAACTTACGCCCATACAATGCCTTAAATGGAACAGCCATAATGCTAGTATGGTTACTGTTGTTATACGAAAATTCTACCAATGGTAAGAGTCTATCTCAACCTTTTTTAAAGTCGAGTACACAGGCACGTAACATGTCCTCCAACGTCTGAATGGTTCTCTCACTCTGACCATTGGTCTCTAGATGGTAAGCTATACTCATATCCAATCGAGTACCTAATGCTTTATTTAGAGACATCCAAAAATGTGAAGGGAATCTCCCATCGTGATCAGAGATGATCGAAACTGGCACTCCATGACTTGAGACAAATTCCTTCAAGTATTGTCTTGTCAACTTCTCTAACATGTCATCTTCTCGTATAGGCAAGAAATAAGCAGACTTAGTGAGATGATCAACGATTACCCAAATCGTGTCTTGACCGGCTGCCGTCTTCGGCAACTTAGTCACAAAGTCTATTGTTATATTCTCCCATTTCCATTGTAGGATCTCTGGTTGAACCAACAAACTAGATGGCTTCTGATAGTCTACCTTAACCTTGACACATGTTAAGCACGTCCTAACATAGGTGGCAATCTTTGCTTTCATGTTAGACCACCAATACAGCTTCTTAAGGTCTTGGTACATCTTATCTGATCCATGATGAATGGAATACTTTGACTTATGGGATTCATGCACAATTAAAGCTCTCAAATCATCATAGAGTGGAATCCAACTTTGGTTGTTCAAATGTAGTGTTCCGTCAGCACGAGGTTCTAGCTTGTTAATCATGCCATGCAAATCTTCGTTGATGAAGTTCTCTTCTTTTTTGGCTTCCGATTGATCACTCAAAATATGCTTAAGAAGGTTTAACCCTATAGTCATAACTAAGGCTCGTAGCGGTTTACTTCTTTCCTTTCGGCTTAGGGCATCGGCCACCACGTTCGCCTTTCCTGGATGATATCGAATCTCACAGTCGTAGTCGTTCAACAACTCTAACCAACGTCGCTGTCTCATGTTCAGCTCCTTCTGATCGAGAATGTGTTGCAAACTCTTGTGATGAGTAAACAAAACGCACTTTGTACCGTACAGATAGTATCTCCACATCTTCAAGGCAAACACTACTGCACCAAGCTCTAAGTCTTGTATCCACAAAATGTTTGGTATCCAAATGAACTTAAATCAAAGTTAAAAACACAACTTTTATAACATCTGATTGCATTTTTAATCTACTCTCTCTCTCCCGTACAAAACTTATCCATCTCATTCACAAAACTTTTTCTCCTTTGTATAATCTGGGCCTTTTTCGTTAACCATATCACCGGAATCTAATATCCTCTTTAGGGTTATAGCATTGTTGTTTTCGGCGACCATCCTTTGTGTCCAGTCGCGGTACTATTCTTGCTGTAACGGTCATGTTTAGTCGCCAAAAATCATGGCTATGTCTTGATTCATTAAACATGGTTGTGTTTAGAACTGTTCTCACTCTTAGTCGTCGGAAACCATAACCGTGTCGCTATTGTTACTGGATTTTGCAACAGCGGAGATTGGTAGGCTGTCGAAAACCATGGTTGTGTTAAGATCCGTAGACCATGTTTGTGTTTAGATTCAATTCTGTCGCTGTTGTGTTGTTATTGTCGCTGGAGTCTGCCACGCCACTATTCGCTGCTGCTCTCTGTTGTCGGCGGTACACCAGACACATCATGGTGTGATGCACAAAACCACCATGTACCATCTAGTAGGCTTGTGATGGTGGTGGAATGGTGTTGTTGTTGCATCGCCAGGTATACAATGCACCATTTTTTATACCATCACCGCCTTTGTTGCTCACCGGGCATAGGAAAATACTTATACATAAAGTTTTGCCAATAACTGAGTAATTATTAGGAGCTTTTGAGCTTCCATGTAAATCAATTTGGAAGATTGGAAGTATAATACCCTAAATTATAACGAATTAAAAATAACTAAAAAAATAAATAATAATAACAATGTTAGTATGACTATTTGGGTATACGTTTAGAAACAAAAGTAAACTGATGTACTTATCACTTCCTACAGCAAAGCAATATTTTGGTTCACTAATATATATGATAAGATTAGAATATATATATATTAAAAAAAAGGGATTGAGATAGCAAGCAAGTGTTGGTTTTGTCGCCGGAGTTGCCAGGCCCACTATTCGATGCCGCTCTCTGTTGTCGGACGCAGTACAAAACGCGGACAAATCTTCATGGTGTGTGAAAGCACAACAACAACCATGCTTACCATTCTAGTAGGCTTGTGATTGGGTTGTGGGATCAATGGTGGTGGTTGTTGCACCGGCTAGGTATACATCGCACATTTTTTATCCATTACCACCTCTATTGCTCACGGGCATGGGAAAGAAAATACTTATTACATAAGTTTTGCCAATAACTGAGTAAATTATTTGAGCTTCTGAGCTTCCATGTAATTCAGTTGGAAGATTGGAAGTATATACCCTAAACTATAACGAATTAAAAATAACTATAAAATAAATAAATAATAACAATGTAGTTGACTATTTGGGTTTATACGTGTAGAAACAAAAGTAAACTTCAATGTACTTATCACTTCAAAGCTATATTTTTGGCTCACTAATATGTATTATGATAAGATTAAAAAATCATTTATTCAAAAAAAAGGGATTTAGATAGCAAGCACGTATTTTACTTGGTCAGCAAAATACCCGGTCATCCACTCTTCATCAAATTCTGCTTAAGTCGACAAGTTAGTTTATGATACGTTCATATAACCACACCTCCCCATACATTAATCTTGTTCCTGTTCGTGTGCATGAGCACGTCTCTAATGTTTTAGTTTTGGTTGTTGTAGTGCGAGTTTATTCCGGGTTATAGTTCGTGAATGGATCTGGTTTTGGTTCGTGTGGGAATAAGATTCGGGTCCACGATTGGTTCTTTGGTTGTCCTTGTACGTCGGGTTTTGAGTTTAGACCATGTCTTGTCAAATCTTGGGCTCATGTTGTGTTCGATTTTGAGTTCGTTTGGCTTTCTGATATACCCGTCCTTGTCTAAACTAGAGATATCACTTGAACTATAAGTATGTTACATATTCATGCGTTACATTAACTTTTATGTTAAAAATCTTGTGAAATTATGGTATGAGATACTTATCGTTATAGAGTGATAATCAGTTTAAAACATGGCAAATATAATGCGTTAAGGTTTAGAGCTAGACATAAGTGTTAGTATCTTAAAAAGTGTAAAGATGGCTTAAATTGTCTTGTTTGAAAAACTGAAAACAGGTCTGGTCATGAAGAAGAAATACTTGCATGATATTTTCATATATAAAATATAGTTAATCTTTAGTTTTAATTATTATAATGTATAATATAATACTACAAATTTAGCCAAAAAAATATTTTAAACAAGCCTTAACTTTTATATACTTATATCATTCGGGTATACTTTCAAAGGTGTTTACATTATAAACAAGCATACTAGTTGCTGTTATAGTATTGTTTTCGTATCAACTAAATTAACATTCTTTTGCTTTTGGAAAACATGATGTTTAAAATTTTGAAAATAAGACTATTATATATCACATATTGATCGAGAATAATTTATAAAATTTAATGATAACGTAATGTATTGTTGATGTATTCGACTATAACTTAATTTTTATTCCATCCATAGTATTATTGAATTGAGTAAACACGTAATTTTAGTCGGCTAGCTAATTGCTAGGCACATGCAAGAAAATTCGTTAGCAATATGGTGTAAAACTTATCGCGTTATAAATAAGAACTAATAATACAAATAAATTAGTGACAACACTTATCACGAACCGAACAACCCAAACGTTGTTTAAATGCTAACCCGTACGTTAGCATCAACCCAGAAATACTCTAAACCACCACTTTCTTGATCAAAGTTGAAAGATTTATGTGTTTTTGTGTGTTTTTGGTCGGACGAACACACACTAGTGTATGTGTGTGTTATTTTTTGAAACTAGAAAATGAAATGGATGAAAATGTGGTGAATGGTGGAATATATTAATACTATTTGTTGGACAACAAAACTAAAAACAAGAACCCATGTCCCTTATATGTCTTGAACCCACGCCAAGGGATCCTAGGGGGTTCGGTCTCTTTCTTTTCGTGTCGGGGTCACTTAAAACTCCTAAAACCCAATCGTAAAATATTCTGTAAGGTTAATTAGCATTTTTATTCACTTTAAAAGTACTTTTCTAATAACTTAGAGTATTTACTTGAGATATTTTCATATTAAACCTCCCAAAAACTCATTTGGACATTAACGGACGTGTCGGGACTCGTTTTCGGCATTTTTTTTCATGAATTCACGGGTCAACCACCTGGACCTTAACTAACATAATAATAGCCTCTAAAAGGGACTATTATACACAATGAACCATAAACTAACTCAATTCTCAACAAAATCACCACCATCAATACGGTACAATATAACGTTAAATAGCCAAAGGATTAAAAAATGAAATATTTAGACCACAAAAAGTGCAAATGTTACATTCTAAGTGCTTATTGCTTTGGTTTACTGATTTTATAGTTCATATGATTTTGTGCAATGTATATGGCTCACTCTCCTGATTGATGATTTTTTAGGTTATGTGAACCGTGTCTTTTTGGGAGTAATGATGTTCGGGATTATATTTATCTTTTTTGACTATGTAAAATAGTAGGATGGTTGGGTACGAGATTTTCTTGGCTCAACAACCACTATTATTCCAGTCAAAATGATAGCTTTATTTAATTTGTAGTTAAATGGTTTGTATGCTATGTATGCACGCTATGTTCATTAATGCCAATGTATTACTAATTGTCTGTTTGTGGCGTTGTCATGTTTTGTTTTGGTTAAAACCTATTGGCCTATGTAAAATAGTAGGACGGCTTTGTTTGCTATTTTTTCGCCTTATCAACCACTATTATCACAATCAAAACGATAAGTTTGTGCAATTTTTGGTCATATGTTTTTTGTGGATTGGTGAGGCTCTGTATTGTGTGTATTTTGTGAGTGTAATGATCTTTTTTAGGATTGCTTATTTATGAAGTGTCGGTTATTCCACAAAAGTTTTGATGTCATGCATTAGATACGGCCACATATATTTTTAATAGGGTTTATATTGGAAATTTCATCAATAGAACACTCTACAAGATACTAAGAAATAAGAAGCTGTCACACCCACTAAAGCACAAAAAAACGAGGCTCGAGCAGTTGAATAACATCACAAAAGATAATATAATAAACACCATACATAATTTAGATAAAAATAAATATTATGACAATTACAACAACTTCGATACGAGTTTAAAAGTACATCATGAAAGGATAAATTGTTCCGAACATGAGATTTCCAAAATAAGATAACTATTTTCCAAGACGATGACATTTATGCAGATGTCTTATGCAACACAATCACATATTTTCCACTTTAACCTAATCACCTGAAAAGCATGATAAAAACAAAACTATGAAAATAGTGGGTGAGCTCACAAAATTATGTACACAAAATATAGTTTCAAAAACATTCCAAGTTACCAAAACAGTTCAAGTTCCCAAAGACAGCTCAAGTTTCGAAACACAATTCCCGTTACCGAAGGTAACATAACACAAGAAAATTAGTCGAGGCCTAACCTTGGAGCTCAAATTATGTTTATTTACTCGACATGCCTTTGGAAATTAGTTCTGCAGAAATTAACAAAGTTGAAGATACATGGGTTGTGGTCGTTGGGTCTGATGAACTTTTGCAGTAAAGGACGCTGATGCAATTAAAGAAGACGAAGATTCTCCCTTTTTGGCTCCATCGACAGTTTGGGACAAAAACGTTTCTCAAAAGGTCAATATTTTTATTTGGACACTGATATTGGATCGCTTCCATGATAAGTTGAATCTTTCTTCTCGCGGTATTGATATTTAGGCGATCTCTTGTCCCTCTTGCAATGGTAACGTGGAATCTTTAAATCATATTTTCTTTGATTGTAATATTGCCAAGGACATTTGGATGCTTATTCGTAAATGGTGTGATATTTTTTTTTCTCCTTACTTCGTATGATCATTGAAGGTTGGTTTACTCCATAGCAGGTGGTTAAAGAGAAGGTCTCGACGCTTATTATTATTTTTTTTTCTTTTTCCGCTTTGGGGCTTTGGAGGTATAGTAACACTGTTACTTTTCATTCACAAGTGATGAGGAAATGTGACATTTTCAACAACATTCGCCTTTCCTCGTATTCTTGACTTCATTATAGGGGTCACATGATGTGCAATTGTATTGACTAGCTTAGTTCCCCTATGATTCTCTCGAGTAATGGTTTAGGATGACGTTTTTATCCTCTCGTGTTCCCTGTGGCTTGTTCGGGGTTGCATCAAAAATGTTCCGGAGTGAAAACTGGTGGCTCGGCCTTCATGAGCGGAGACTTTTCTCTCGTCCAGTATAGGCAAGAGTTTTCTCATCTTTTTTGTAGTCCTCGCAATTAAAGCCTTGGGAAGATGCTAGTTTAGGTTTTTTGCTTATTTCTAGTATTATATTTTGTACTTTTCTGACTTCTAGCACCTTGCTAATAGCCTTTTATTAATATAATTATCTTTTACCGGTAAAAAGGTAAAATAAACCTAACATCATCAATACTTGAGTTTCAAATTAATAATGTGTGTACGAATAATTAAAATGTTCGCTATAGTAGTATTATTTGTTGCAACGTCATTAGCCACCTATTAATAAAATCATATTTGCTTTTCAAAACAGAACAAGAAACATTCAACAAAGTACTGTTGGATCGAATTATCTAACCTTTCTAATCAAAATATACCAAAGTAATAGTTTTTCTATAAATCAAATTTCTGTCATCATCTTTTTACAAGTATATAAATCGAGTTCTATATATAAGAAATGAAAGGGTGCGTTCTAAAGGTTGTGTCGGTTGATGAACCGATGCATCCCTTGGTGAAATAACTGTAAAACGGTTATGTAACCGTTTTTCTATAACTGTCATATTTGACAGCGGGTATGATTACCCATTGGGTTGGGTTTGACCCGATTTGACCCAATATTCTCCCTCCTAATCATAAGCGATGTGGCTTAGATCTTTTAGTCCTATGAGTTGTCTCATGGTTAAGAATTTGATCTTCGGGAGATGCCTTTGTGAGTTGTCTGCATCTTCTGTATTTCCCCACTTTCGGAATTAGAACTTGTATGTCTTCTCTTTCGAACATTCTATATTGAAGTGGTACTTCGTGGTCGTTGTGTTTTTTTTTTTTTTTGCCTTCTTCCATGAAATACTGGATTCTTCATAAGTGCTATTGCAGACTTGTTGTCAACTTGTATTGTAATCTTCTCTTCTTGAGTGTGTGTAAGCTTGCTTAGTAATCTTTTTAACCATAATGCTTGTGTTGCTGCTGCTGTTGCTGCGATGAATTCTGATTCACATGATGATAATGCTACAGTGGCTTGTTTTTGTGTACTCCAGCTGATTGGTGATTCTCCATAGTAGAATATTATGCCGGTAGTTCCTTTTCCTTCTTGAGTGTTGACTCCGTAGCTACTGTCGCTGTATCCATGTATCTTGTTTCCTCCGTTATGCTTGTAGGTGATTCCATGATCCTTTGTTCCTTTTACATAGCGTAGTACTTGTCTTATTGCTTTCATATGTTGTTCTTGTGGTTCTTGCATAAAACGACTAAGTAATCCTACAGAATAACTTAAGTCGGGTCTCGTGTGAAGCAGATATCTTAAGCATCCAATCAAGCTTCGATATTCGGTTGAGTTGACCATTGTTCCTTCTGTAATCTTTGTTAATCTTGTGCCTGGGTCCATTGGTATCAATGTCTCGTTGCAGTCTATCATTCCAGCTTCCTTTAAGATTTTGCTTGCGTATGCTGATTGCTTTATCGATATGTCACCATTGGTCTGTGTGACTTCTATGCCTAAATAGTAGGCTAATAATCCTAGATCGCTCATTTCGAATTTTTCTTCCATTTGAGCTTTGAACTTGTCAATTTCCTTCTTTGGTGTGCCGGTAATGATTAGATCATCTACATAGACTCCTATTAGCAGTATCGAGTCTTTTGATTTCTTAGTGTATTTTTGCCATTTTTGATCCGTTTTGGATTTATTTGGGTTATTTTAAGCATAAATAGATATGTGTATTCTACACTTATCACTTGTCTTAGTCCGTATAGAGCTTTTATAAGTCTATAGACTTTTCCATTGTTTTGTCTCTTTATGAATCCTTCGGGTTGTGTGACGTATACTTCCTCCTTTAAGTCTCCATGTAAAAATGCAGATTTTACGTCAAGGTGATGTACTTCCTATTTATTGTTAGCAGCTATGGCGAGTAGTAGACGGATTGTTTCCATTCTTGCTACTGGTGCGAAGACTTCTTCAAAGTCTATGCCATGCTCTTGTATGTATCCTTTTGCTACTAATCTAGCTTTGTGTTTGATTATATTTCCATTAGCATCTCTCTTGGTCTTGAATACCCATTTTAAGCCTATTGCTTTATGTCCTTTAGGTAAAGTAGTTAATTTCCATGTATTGTTTCTATT